>PUFA01000201.1:600000-760000 GCA_003508835.1 Eonycteris spelaea
CAATAATAGCTTTTGGCACTAATTATGGAGTAAATCAATTGCCAAGAACAAAAGCATGAGGGACCTGTCACAATTCCACACCTGTTTGTATCCCAGGTTGAATGCTTCGACTTCAATAACATTTTCACCTATAACGTTTATAGGTGACATATGAAGAATATAATGGTTCAAATCAAGTTTTGCTTTGCTCCAGTTTTTTTAACCTATTGGGCTTCCTTCCTAACAATACAAATTTGATTCTTTCTGTAACCTAATTGAATTACAGGCCTTGGTTTTGTAAGTAAAGTACTACATGGTTTTTAAACTTTACATAACTATGGCTATGTCTACAGTCAGATTAGTCTTTAAGCACACACACACACACACACACACACACACAAAAATTTAAAAGACTCTCTTGTATCCAAATGCTTGCATTTCATAAGCAAAGTTGAATTTTACATCTATGTATGAATACCCATAAGTCTTACTGATGTCATATAGCCAATAGTTTTATTTCACCCATGTATACGCACCTCTAATCAGACTTAAAACCTTACTAAATTAATAATTAACTCTAAAAACATAAGGGGAGAGACAGGAGCATTATTAATAGATGTAGGCATTAATCTTTCTTGCTAGGAATCAAAAACAGCATATGATCTTTTATGCACATATCTAGTTGTCTAGGGATGTGTGCAGGGATGTGTTATATACATTTATATGTAGCATATGTAACATTCAAGGAAAATAAATACTGCCTCCCCCATCTAAAAACAATGTATATTAGAAGGTTTGGAGTGTAATCAATTCACCACCCACCTTCAGGAAATCACTACAGGATGTAAAGTAAAAGCATGAAGCTGTACCATTTTGCTTTTTCTTTCAGGAACTAAATTTGCATCATCCTTCTGCCATATGTTCAGGTAGCTTTCAATGGTACCTCATGCAGCTGTGTCATTGAATTCCCCAACCTTAATGAATAAACTAATTTCAGTCTGAAATGAACTCTTGCAGACTAGCTATCTCCTGCCATAGATCAAAAAGAGAACTTTATTCCCACAACTATCTTCTAATTTGCATTCTCCATAAAAAGTACACCAGAGCAGCCTTTCCTACTCCAGCTGGGTAACCAGAGCCGCATCTATAAGATGCTATGCCATTGGAATTAATTCTTCACAGTTTACGTTTGCAGCAGTACATCTGCCACTGCCTCAACGATTCTCAAGTACAAATGCAACTAGGAAGCTATTGATCCACTTAAGTTAGATGTCACTGATGCTACAATTGTGAGCTTCACTGCACGGGATGTTACAACTGAGCACTATTATTCATTTGGGTCTTGAAGTTCTGTTTATTTACAAAAGATTTCCAAAGAGAGGTCAAAATAAAGTTTTGACCATTTGAAACTTTTTAAAGTAGTAAGAGTCAATTTTTCAAATACAAATATAGCTGAATCGATGGCAAAAATATCTAGTAAACCAGCTAGGGAGAGAGAGAGACACTAGATGTAAATCAGTCTTCATTCCCTGAATTCACCATCTTATCCTCTGCTTCAAGGTCCAGATATGGAGCCTGCTGGATCTGTTCATTATGACACTGGATTGGATTTCAACTACATGGTTATCAGATGAACATAATCTATGGTGGCTTTGTTGCCAAACTATTTCTCACCAGCAGCAAGTCACAAAATTTTTAAGAGACTGACTGCAGAGTGTCCCAGATCCTTGGCATCATTCCCCCTCAATGTGCTTACAAAATTTCCCATAAGAGTTGTGGAACTCCAGAGTGAAAGCTGGGCAACCTATCAAAAAAGTGAAAGATAGAAGAGCTAGTTTATAGCCCCAGGTTGATGTGTATCCAGAGCTTCTACTTCCTTTTCCACCAGGTAGGGTGGCATGAAGCTCCACTGAGAACATGTATAGGAGTGGACACTATGTATATTTCAGGCCTACATGCATTTAAGATGCCAAGGGGCTCATTTTTACTTGACTTTCTCTACCTAAGTAAGACCTCCTATTGCTTATTCTATTCACAATTCTTTTAGATCCTCGTATCCAGAACATTTAAAAATTATCATTGTCATCATCAAAATGTGATGGTTAGACTATATTTCAGATTTCCTTTCAAGAGCTAAAGCATTATATGCCCTACATTTCACAGAAGCACAAGGTTGTAAGGGAACTCAGAAAATCATAAAGTCCTTGCAGCAAATGAGATTAGAGTTAAGCCACCTTGATCAAAAAAATGGCCTCCTACTTTTCCTGAAAAGAATTAAAGATGGAAAGTAGGACAAGACAGAGTGTTCGTATAATGGGGTAATATTGAAAAGTAGGATTACTATTGTAATACTCCCATTTATATAGGATGGCATAGTTCGCAAAATGTTTCACTTATATTTGTTTCCTACTCAATACCTATGTTATATAATCCATCTGCATATTCTAAAATGTGATGAAATGAATGGGTGTTCAGTTTCATACAATGCCTTTATTTTATTGATAAATCAAGATCTT
This sequence comes from Eonycteris spelaea, assembly GCA_003508835.1. Taxonomy (NCBI): domain Eukaryota; kingdom Metazoa; phylum Chordata; class Mammalia; order Chiroptera; family Pteropodidae; genus Eonycteris; species Eonycteris spelaea. Next base: position 602,496 of record PUFA01000201.1, read on the forward strand.
TCCTTCCATACTTATGCTTATGTAACTTGTTTTCCTTCTCAGATTTATAATGCCCAAAATATTCATTCCTGAACTACTTTCCATGTGTTTTTAATATTTTCTCTATTTCACCCCTAACAAAATAAAATTTATAAGCTAAGGTAGTATGACCAAGACTCAGATGGCACCGGATTAAACATTTGGTTAATTTTCCTAGTACCATGCTAGGCCACAGTCTCTTGCAGACCCTGAGAACACTTAAGGACCTCTGATCATAATACTTCTCTGTTTAAAAATCTTCAATGGCTCCCAGTTGTCTAGGATACAATTTCTGAGTATAGCGCTGAAGTCCCTGAAGTCACATCCATATTCCACTCTCCAATCCTCATCAACCACTACTAGACAGAGCACATGTATTCTACCTTTAAAAAAAATAATAATCCCACCATGCACTTTCACATATCTTTGCCTTTTCTCACATTGTTTCCTTCTTACCCATAGATTCTTTCCTTAATGAACTCTTATTCATTCTTTAAAAACTAATTCAAATGCCCCTACTCTGTGATGCTTTCCTTAAACTACCATTAGAAGAACAAAGCTATTATTCTACCACTGTCCAACAAAGCTATTATTCTACTGTAATAGAATCAGCCTTTCACATATCCATCTCATCTACTAGGTTGTACACTCTTTTAGTGGCAAAACCATGGCACATTAATCTTTGACACAGTGCTGAACACAGAGTAAAGTAAAAGTATACATTTGCTAACTTCTACATTCTTACTACCTCTGGTAGATAGTAAGTACTACCTCTAGAAAGAACTGTCTTAAACAATAAAACCTTGGATGTATATATAGAAAAAAATTGACCTAAGATGTACAAAGTCAACGCTCATCACTTAAGCCTGGGTTTTAGGCGAAATTAGAGTAAAGGTTGAGAGCATGGGCTCTGAAGCTAGACAATTTCGGTTTAGGTTTTCCAGATAAAATATAGAGCATTTATTTAAATTTGAATTTCAGATAAATAGTGAATACTTTTTCAGTAGAAATATGTCTCAAATATAGAAGGCAAGTATCGCATGAGTATAATATGCGTGTGTTCGTGTGCGTGTGCGCACGAAAGAAAGAGAGAGAGAGAGTGACAGAGACAGAGACAGAGAGACAGAGACAGAGAGAGAGAGAAAATTACTCCTTAAATCTGGCAATTGTACCTAGGTTCAAACCTTGATTCTAAGGCTTCCTGGCTGTGTGACCTCAGACAAGTTAATTAACCTCTCTGTCCTTTTTAAAGCTGGGATTAAAAAAAAAAAAAAAGCTACCTCCAAAGATTGTTATGAAGATTAAATGAGCTCACACACATATAAAGCACTTAGAATACTGTCATAATAAGTTCTCAATATTAACTACTGTTGCTACATAATATCCATTATTATTTTTAAAAGTTTTACCTCATCTTAATGTTCATCTCATTAATATAGGTTCTATGCCCATCTTAATGCTCATGGATGATACTGAATGTTATATCTTTCTTCATTATTAACAAAAAAGTGATACACCCATAAGTACAGAACCATACGGGTACATCTTCTGCTGATTCATTTTACTCAAAGTGATTTAATTTTTTTTATTAAAATGGTAGGGGACAGATGTGTTAACTTTATTGTGGGAATCATTTCACAAAGTATACATATATTAAAATTATCATGCCATACACCATAAAAAGTTACATTGTACAACCTAAATATATACAATTTTTGTCAATCATTCATCAGTAAAGCTGAAAAAGATAAAGTTGGTTATAAATAAAAACATTTTGAGAGAATTAATGAAAAAACGGTTCAAATCTAGCTGAAGTAGTAGAAAATACCCTAAAGATCTTTGTTTAAACAGAGATATTCTGGCTAAGGACAATGATTACTAATAACACAAGCCTAGCAGTTCTCCCTGAAATAATCTGACATGTTTATAGCACAATTCATTTTTTTCAAATCTCTGAAATGAGTAAAAAACTAACTGGTGAGATATTCGACCTTATAGAATATAGTTCAATTTCAGTGGTAGAGAAAAAGAGCAATAGAAGGATTATAGTCAGGAAATGAGAATCTCATTTTCAACAACGAAAAAGAAAACATTCTAAAAATTAATCATTTTCACCCATACGTAAATTTATTGGTCCACTACAGCAACGTATTAGAGTTATTACACTGGACTTCAAACCCACCCTGATGGTAATGACTAAAAATCATATCACAGGATCCATAACTAAGTGTGATACTGTACAGATCACTAAAGCATGTGTATATTTTTACACCATCCCTATTGTTTTGTCATTGCTTATCTGGTCAAACAGAGTCCAAGACCCCTGAACTAAAAGCACAATCAAGTTAAGAGAGAAATATGTCAGGTAAGAAATGGCTCCACAAGCTCATATGAATATGTTCTAGTAGGAAATACTGTCTCATGTGTTACTATTAAAACCTACGCACAAGCACGTGTGCGCGCACACACACACACAGGGGCACGTCTCAAAGCAATAAAGGGCCTGCAGAGAAGGAAGATAAAATATGCTTGCTGAGCAATCATTACCAAACAGGAGGAAGAATGAAATCAACAAAGGACCAGTCATGGGAAATTTATAAGTTAATATCGGTCACACCTGCAAATTACTACAGTGAGACCTCTGACCAGATCCAGAATACCATTTAAATGGATTTGGTGAGATATTTATACATCCCTTGGAGTCACTGAGATGCTCTGAATCTAAATTTGTCAGTGATCCCAATTAAATGCAGTGGAAGTAATATCTATCACTGAGCAGATGAAGCAGATTTAACTGTACCATTTGAAAACAGGGTTTTTCTTGAGAATCTATAATGCATTTATTCACACAGCTTGTAATTCAAAATGTAAATTTATTGTTTGTATTTAATCAGAAATTTTTTTCTCACTGCTTAAAAATAACTCTCAAAGGCCTCAGAAAACCTCAAACACAAAACATTCTACTGGTACCTTCTAGGAGTTTAGCATAGTGTGTATTTTGAGCTGTTAGCTGGAATAACCCCATTTGAGTGACAATTTACACACATGTCACATCTCTTCATCTCCCTTGTTTTTGTGGAAAAGGTCAAAGCCATCAAGCTGACATGCTTAGCCAGACTCAGGGAGAGTCATCATTTCACAACCATGAAGTGGAACTCACACAGCAAATGAGGCTAATCATTCAGCAAGTACAAGGAAAAGAGATTATGAGATCATAATTTTTTCACCAGTTGAGAATCACTGTGCATAAAAATAGAAATTAATAGGAAAAAAATCAGAATACTTACCAAGAAAATAAGAGCACTAAATAAAATAATCTCTCATCTGGGAAATGACTTTCCATTTCAAGCAAAATGGAAAGCTCTCAGATATACAAAAGATAAGATAGCAAGAAAGCAAACCATCCTGAAAACAATTTCTGTTGCTTTAGTCTCAAAATATGATCTATGACACAGAATGCTCTGAGTGGCTCCGCAGATGCCACTCACCTGGCATCAGTAGCACTCTCTTAGCTGGCAGGTGGGAAATGATTCTGCTTGCATTTACTTGGCCACAAATACAGATAATCTCCTCCTAAACATATTAGCAAACATGTTGCAAAGACTGGTGAGGTTAACTAATAGGAGTGTACTGCTGTGTGCTTGCCTTTTAAAACCTTATAAAAATCTTGCTTAACCTTTTCCAAGTGAGCATCTCCCAGCAAGAAAAAAAAAAAAAAGATTCTTTGGGAATGTAGAAAGAAAAGATTCATTCTCAGCCCTTATGCATTCAGGAGAGCCTAGATAGAATTAATTTTTCCGTGGAAGAAATAGACAATAGATCATAGAAAAATTCTCCTAGATTCCAAAATTGTATTCTAAGGTGGATGGATTCTGTTAAAGAAGAGGCTGGGAGGCTCTTGGTTGTTGTCGTCCTGGGGTGAGCATTTGGGAAAAGGTTTGAGAGGACTGACATTTTCTGAATAAAAGAGTACGAAGAACTTGGAGTTCCGAGCAAGCCTAACTCTCTCTGTCTGACTGACTGACTGGCTGAGACAAAGGAGACAGAGGACCAGCAAGATGGAGAGAGACCAGAATATGAAATGAAATGGCTTGTCCAACAAGACATACTCCTGTGATGGTGTGATTAAAAATACCTTTAAGGACCAAGATGTTTAAGACATGATCATACGTTCTATTCTATGATGTGTGGTATGGCAATGTGACTCCTGCTCTCTGATTCCACAATCCTCTGTAAAGATCCTGACTAGGGAAATAACTCTTTGCTGCTGCAGGGATCAAGAAGGGGCCTGCCATACCGGACAGAGATAAAGGACCAACACAAGATGCAGAGCAGGAAAAGCTGATCCCCCAGAGGTATTCTGGGAAAGAAAGTTTCTCAGGATTTGTAGATCTTGGAAAGGGTACTGGACATTCCAGAGTATATAGAAAAGCTTTTGAACCACCTTATCCAAATCTCAAGGAGCAGACTAAACAGGTGACATCTAGGTGCAGATGTTTAAACTATTCTTGTGGCTTCACCTTCTGGCTGAATATCCATTCTGTGCTTTAATTCTAGCAGGAATTCTTCCTGTGTGTAGTCCCAGCTCTATACCTTAGAATTTAATTAACTTGAATACCCTGAGCTACTCACTAGTTGTTACCTCTACACTTTTTGATTGTCATCTAGATCACTGATTTCATACACCGGCAAGCCCCAACGTACCTACACACTTAATTCCAAAGGTACACTTTGAAGCCATTTGGTTGGATCTGGGAGTACATTTTTCCCTTTGAAGTAACGTTCTCATGTAAATCACATGTTCTCAAACTTTAATGCACAAATGAATAGCATTGGAGGCTTGTTAAAAATACATTCTCTAAGCTCTACCACCAGAGATTCTGATTCTGGGATGGAATCCAACAAACAGCCTTTTGATTAAACACCCAGATGATTCTGATGCAACCACACTTTGGAAAATACTGTTATTAGTAGTGATAAGATTTTCCTGATACCTTGCAAAAGCTAATATGACCCATAATATAACTGAAATAGGAGCAATATAGTTTCAGCTTTGGGTACCCCCTGCCCCCTGGTCTCAGATTAGGCTAAATGCCCTAAACTGAGTATCAAGAGAGCTGGTGTGAGGTCTGATGAACCCAGGAGGTGGCCCCACTAACAGGGGCTGAGTAAGTGGAGCGAAACAGCAGCAACTGTCATACAGACGGGTTGCCCATAATTCATGTTTTCCCCCTTGAACTTGTCACCCCATACAGAATTCTAATTAAGATCCTAGTGGCCTAAAAAATTAAGATAGCTCCCTAACTTACTTCACTGATAGCCAAGTAATAACACTGAAAAACATCTAGCTCCATGAATTTCTGTATGATGATAACATTTCCTGAACAGCACAGTTTACTTGGGGTTTTTCCTGTGAAAATAAATTGAAAGTAATATTTAATTACAGAAGCCAAGATCCAAAACAAAGACTGGATTGAATATTGTCTTCCTTGTGAACAGAAAAATATACAAAATGGCTTACAATACAGTTTCTCTAGATAGTGTCCAAAGTGATAAAGAAAAAAATACAAAGGACAAGAATTGTTCTAAGTGTCTGAAAGATTTCAGAGATCCTTTGCATGATGGCCTGCCAGAACCTTAGTCTAGCAAAGGTTACTAAAAGACACTAGACATAAACAGGCAGGTTTTAACTTAAAAAAAAAAAAAAAGGAATCCATCAAGCTTATAGCAGAGTAACTTCTAGACCTTGAATGACACAACATGACAATTTCATTGGCTGACCTTTCAAAAGAGAGAAGATCTAATTAGAAACTCTGATGTGCAGGTTCTGAATTATGATGAGCAAGCAGGGGTCTCTAATCCCCCCACTGTTGCAGCTAAACATTCAGGAGTAATATCGCTAATTAAAATGCATCATTCCAACCTGAAAGCAGAGCTCCCTGCACTAGGTCCATACTGGCAGAGCCTGCTGTTTCTGCTACCTCTCCCCAGCACACTACCTACAATTTTCCACCATAGAGATTTCCCTTATTACAATTTTCAATGTATTTCCATAACAGATGCAACGTATTTACTTGGGTGCCTGGAGCGTGAATCTCTTCAGGTGGGTAATCATTTGAATGAGGAAAGTCAAGAAATCACTGTAATCCCCACCTCAACTCCTGCACAAAATAAATTCCATGTGGATTAAAGATTGAAAGCTAAAAAATAAATCCCCAAAATACTAGAACAAATGAGTATGTTTGCCACAGAGTTTATAATTGTAAAAACCCGGCAAAAAAAAAAAATTTTAAACCTGACTACCCATCACTAAGGAAATATGCAAACTAAATTATGGTTTATTCATGCAGTGGCATAATATGTGGCTACTAAAACAGCTCTTTAAAAAGAGAAAGTAGAATTCTATATTCTGACATAGAAAGACGTCTATGACATTGATAAGTGAAAAAGAAAATTAAAGTATGTGTTTAAAAAAGAAACAAAGTATGTGCGTGAGTGTGTGCATAAAAGAAATTCTGAAGGAAATGCACAAACCATTAACATTTGTTCTATCCACAGGTGAGAATATGGGACATCATGCCTTCATATACTTTATACTTTTCAGCATAGTTTGAATTTTGGTTACAGCAAGTACAATGGAGTTACATCATTAAAATTTTAGTGAAATTCTTAACGAATACCTAAAACTAATGTTAAATGTGAATTACACCTCAATTAAAAAATTAACTTTTAAAATAAAAAGAAGACATTTAAATTACTACGTTTCACCCTGCCCATAGTGAAAAGGAGAGAAAATACCATTAAATAGCGCAATCATGGTTAAAAGTGCAGAGCACAACAGTTAAGAGCAACGGCATTACAGCCAGCTGCCTGAGTTTGAATTCCAGCTCTGCCACTTTCTAACCGTGCAAGTCACTTGACCTCCTTGTGCCACAGTTTTACTTCTTTAAAAAAAAAAATGGATATAATAATAGCAAACACTTTTGTAAAGATTAAATGAGTTAAATGTTGTAAAGATTAAATGAGTTAATATATGTGAAAGGCTTTAAAAAGTGCCTGACAGCGTGTCTTCAATAAATAATATTATTCCATTAGAGGAGTGGATGCACCACATTTTCCCTTTAGTTGGCTTTAATTTTTATCCCTCTCATAATGTGAGATTTTACTGGATGCCAAAAGATTACAGAATTTAAAGATCTATATTTTTGATATAACATGGCCCCTAAACACAAGTCAACTACTCTTAGCGATCAAAGAAAGAATGGTTTGTTTTGATGCCTAAAGAAAAAACAGCTGTTAGATTTATTGAAAAATGGCATGTTGGTTTTCACCGTAAATGTAAATATGGCCATGTAAATATGGCTATGTATACTTAGTCTCTGAGGAATGTAAGGGAATTTCAACAGTAACTTCATTTTTTTTTCTTTTCTCTCTTTTTTTTTTAACATGCTGGCTTTAGAATTTAGCCACAGTATAGAATTCCTGTGATAGCCACAATGCTTTCTTAAAATCAAAGAAGCAATAAAAGCCCCAATTTTGGTATATTACAGATACAGTAGTAATAAGGCCACCAGACCTTTCACATTGCCTACGTCAATCTCTCCTTAATATTTCTCCTGTACATTTTTATGCTACAAGAGTTTTCTGACTCTACTATCTTGAACTACTTTGTACTTTGGTTTCGTTAAGAAAGGAAGGGTGCCTGCAGAGAATTAAAACAACACATTTATAATCTCTGAGACAGGGCATCACAAGGCATCCCAGTGCTGGTGCCAGCGGCTCCATGGCCTGGGACCCAGCACTCCTGGTACACATGACAGGACCCTGCCACGAGGCATTGGCATCCTGGGCATCCGGCACAGGTATTGGATGGCATCAGCAACAGAGATGCTGCCTTCAGCAGTGCCTTCAGTGGACATCAGCCATGTGGGAGCCACTCTCAGGACAAGCAGCAAAAGGAACATTGCCACAGTGGACCAGAGCAGCTGCCACAAGATGGACAAGGTGCCAACTTGTAGCATCAGCTAAATACTACAAGATGAATGAAAAAAGACCTAGTATTTGGTGCATAAATTGAAATTCCCTGAGGATTTCTCGAAAGTATTGGAATGAGGCTTGAGTTCCCACAGGAATTTCAGATCTATTAAAGGGTAGAATGTTAAATTTGGCAATGAACCTGAATCTAGTACTTGAAAGAGTCCACCATATGCTCTACATGAAAACAGGCAGGAAGGGAATCCTGAAACTATTTCATTGACTGCTCTAGCCGGTGGAAAAAAAAAAATACCCATTTTGTTGGGGAATTATATACTACAGAGGTTTTTGCAAATCTGGGGATTTTTGAATATCACCAGAGACAGTCCTCAGAAATGTTAAGGGTCTTCTTAGGCTTAGAGAACCTTGGTATTTGATCATCCACCAAACATTTATGCCCAGAATTGTAAAACTAAACTGAAAAAAATTCTGGAAGAAGCTGCTTTGGGGACACCAGGAAGAACCTGAAGCAGTAGTAGGTGCCTCGACTGAAGAAGACTGGGCGTCCAAAAGCACCCGTGCAGCTCAGATCCAGACTGGATATAAATTTCAATGGACTTGCTCCTCATTCTTCACCCTCACCAGCAACCTTCTGCTGGACTCTCAAAAGATGCATTTGTTTTAATTTAACTGTGTGGGAAAGCCGCTAGAAGGATATACAATGAAATTTTAGCTTTATTTTGAGTTCTATTGAATTACTGAAGGAAGAGAGAACACCACACAGATTTTGAAATAATGTTTCATTAGAAGCAAGTGTGTTTCTTAGCTTGCAGGTTAGATGTAGAGTTCCTAGGTTATCAAAAGCAGGTGCATCTTTGGATTGGTTGATTTCTTAAGACAAAGATTAATGCAAGCAAGGAAAGGTTCTGAGCAAGAAGCAAGGCATTCTGAGATTGTCATTGCAGAACTGATGAGATAGTTGCTCCATTTCTCACTCTTGAATAATAATCATAATCATAATAAAGTTTTTTTGTGCATTGTAGATAAAAACAAGAACAGTCACTCCCATAAATTATCCTAGACTTTATTTTGCATCTTAGATTTTAAGTATCCAGAAGACAAGTCTGGGCCTCTTTCTCTGCACATTGCCCAAAAAACTAATATGTGCAATTATATATTAATCAGGGCTTTTAAATTTAGTTTGCAGTGAATGTAATTAGCATTAGCCCTGCCCAAAGTCTCTTTGACTATCATATGAAGGCACCATCCATCTCTGGAGGGAATCTTTCAAAGGAACAGAAAAGAACCACTTCTCCCTCCTTTTCTTTCATGATTTCGGCAGCACCATTTTGTTCTGTTTCTCTCTTGCCTTTCTGACCATGCTGTCCCTGCTCCTCACTGCCTCCTTGGGGGATCCACAGAGCCTCTTCTGCTCCAGTTCTCTAAGGTCTCTCGTGGTAGTGATGTTTTAGGTCCTGATTCTTCGATTTTTTCCACCCGGATTATAAAAGTGTCGCAATTGGCCCTTTTCCTTCCAATCTTTCCCGAAGCCAATTCATACTCTAAAATGTTGCCAGAGGACTCTGATCATGGCAAACCTCTGCCCAATAATTTCAGTGGTTTCCCATTGTCTATAACATAAAAGTCCAAATCTGTGAGCCCCAACCGATGTCATTCCATCTTCATTTCCAGTGACGCCCCCACGATCTCGAGTCTCTGCCCCACCAGGTTAACAACTGTCCCAAATCCCAAAGTTCACTGACACCTTTGACTACTATAATCTTTAACTCCAGTGCAACCATGGACTCTGATGAACATTTCCTGACTTGTTTATTCCAATTGCAAAAGAAAGACATGTTTATTATAGAAAATTCAGAAAATAAAAACCTAATGAATAATATCAAAATCACTACCTATAATCTTACCACCTACTCCTAACCACTTACAAGTATTAATTGACTATATACTATGTGCCAAGCATAAGACGAAGCCAGATATAGAGAAAGTAGAAACTCTTTAAGATGTTTGAATGAACAGGGGAAGAGACACAGAGAGAGACTTTTCATATGCTGCTCCCACTCTCTGGAATATCTTTAACCCTTTATCATAGGCAAACTTCTTTTATCCTTAAAGATAAAAGAAGCCTCTCCTCCTTTGTGAATCTTTCCTAGTTTTCCTGAGATTGAGCTAATTACCACTTGATTTTTGTCACTCTGTACCTTGTATATTCTTCCATATGAGCCTCTAGCACACCCTAGTAAAAGGTTCTGACTGTGAGTATCTGTCTTCTTTTCTAGTCTTTGGGGCTTTGAGGCAGAGAACCATGGTGACCTTTTCCAGCCCTGGCACACAGCAGGCCCTTAAAAAATAAACATTACTGAATCATGCTTCACAGAACTTTTCTTGAGCCAGAAAACCCAAGTAGCTTCGGTAGCTGCAACTCCATTTGACAAAAGCTTTGAGTATTTCCCAAACACTTCTTATCTTAAAGCATTTCCCTAGGTTATGTTTTAAATGCAGTAACATATATAACTCATTTTAATGGGACATGCCGTACAATAAGCAAGTCCTACTAGATACCAAAGCAAATCAGAAGAGTCATTTGGTAGAGTTTGTACTCCCACTGAGTCTGCTAAAATTATTTAGCCCATCCTTCTTACTAAACTCTGCCAGTTGCAAAGCATTTAAATAATCAATTAGCTAGTCCTTGCAGCACCTCTCTGGGCTTAGTCAGTGCTGTCACAACAGTTTAGATAGATAGATAGATAGATAGATAGATAGATAGATAGATAGATAGATAGATTTTTTTAAAGACAAAAACAAAAAACACCTATTCTGTAAAGCAATTGGATTAACCAATGATGCATAGCACCTGAGCAGTCAGCAGCCAACCTTCACAGTAAGATGCCAGCAAAAGATTCTCACTTCACCAGGGATCTCCTGCTTCTAACACTCCCCATCTTAAGAACTTCCACAGGCTTGAGTTAAGATTACCATAGCAGCCAGGCCCATCTATGGGAAATAAAATGTCATTTAGATAAGCAGAAACTTATGAAGCATAAGGCGGGAGGGTCCACATAACTTAAAACACAAAAATCAACAGCACAAAACGTAGAAGAACTAAAAATAATGGCTTTGTAATTCAGGCCTCAGCAGTGAGAAAGTTATTCAGTGTAAATTGAGGGGAAATGAAAAATTTTACATTTACATATATGTGTATGAAAATGCACACATATATTTATATTTAAACTAATATAATAATTAACATTTTTGAGTATTCACATATATTCTTATAACAATTCTGTGAAGTAGGCAATATTATTCCCACACTAAATTTGAGAAAACAGAAGCCCAGAGAGGTTAAATAACCAAGTGATGGGGTATACTCAAACCTAGATCAATCTGACACCAAATGAAAAATAACCATTATATCACTCTACTTCCCAGTACTTAAAGCATTCATCATATTATTTTATCCATCAGGGCAGCAGGGAGAAATAGGCAGCACATTCCAATTGAATAACTTGAGGAAAATTTAATAAAGGGCCTGTCTACAAGGGGATGGGCAAGGAGTAGGGAAACCTTGAGGGATGATGCAGTTGGGATCAGTGGTCCCTTTTAGTACCCATAAGCCTCAAAGGGCAAGGGGGCTGCTGGAGCTTAGACACAGAGAGGCTGTGTGGAGAGGGACATGTTACAGAAACTAGTAAGGTAGTCCAGAAATGCAACCAAGGCGCTGGACACCACAAAGAGAGAGGTGGGTCAATAAATACACAGGGCTCATTCTCTTCCCTCCCTCTAATCCTGCCAATGCTCCCACTGGCCAAACCAACCTAGAGCCAATGGGTAGGGTGGCCTGGTGAAATTATCTGTCCACCAGGGCATAGGACAAGGTAGAAAAAGCTGAAGAGTGGATCTGAGAAAGGAAACAGGTTGATCAAATTTAAATATGAGTCATAGTGTCATAAGAATTTTTTCAGAGTCAGCAAAAAGAGGCAGAGAAAAGTACATTATTCCAAAGGATGAGGGCTGGAGGAGGAAAAAGAGAAAGTTTGGCTTAAAACATGATTTTAAAAATCACCCACTTTAAGACTACAGAAAAAAATATATGCTTAAACTTGACTTTCTGATAAATTAAGAATGATCAAAATCTAAATGTAAATTTGCTTTTTTTTTCTTTGCTTGACATGGAGGCTTGGTGACTTAAAGGAAAGCGAAAACCTGAATTCAACTATCCAGGGAAAAAAATTAGACTGAAAAAGCAGCCAATTTATGCTAATCCTGCTTTCCCATATTTTCTAGTGAATACTAAGCCCAGACAGTGCCCAAACACATGGTTTAAGCAGTTCCCTTTTGGAAATGAGCAAAGTCATAGCAACTAAAGAAGAGAGAACAGAAAGAAAAACAACAGATGAAATATAGCTACAAATAAAGAAATGCAGTTCTTTTATTAGAAAATTAGACAAGGGATCTATACATTCCTTGAATTCAGTAAACAGGTACCATGTACTGGATAAATTCCAATACCTATAAATTCTTTCAAGTTTCACTATATTGAATTTCTGTGTAATGATGAATAACTCTATCAGTAAAGAAAAATGGACATCAAAAACAAAGCCTATTATAAAATATTTAACTTGAGGTTAAATACAGATGCTTCTTAATTTATAAACACATCATAAATTAAAAATATCATGTTGAAAATGCACTTAATACACCTACCCTACTAAACATTGCAGTGTAGCCTCGCCCACCTTAAACATGGCCATAACGCTTACCTTAGCCTACAGGTGGGCAAACTTACACAAAGCCATTTTATGATAAAGTGTTGAATAACTCATAATTGATTGTGCGTATTGCTTTTGCACCATCATAAAGTCAAAAAACGGTAAGACAAACTATCATAAGTCAGAAACATCTGTACAGACATCAGCACCAGCCCACTATTTCTTCTAAGACAACTCTTGATATTCAGAGGCAAAGAGTCTTTGCTGTCTTGAAAAAATTATGCAACCTGCTGAGAAAGCAGAATGCAATTTAAAAGCAAAGATGGGAAGATGTGCTACACTCTTCACTTTTTTTTAATCAATGACTATAGAAAAATTGAAGGAAGGTTGTTGAATCCCATGGATTCCCCCTTTGATGTACTTCCTGGTCTAAGGGATGCCTTACCTATGGCTGAGACTTGGCACCATCACCATGTACATCCCTGAGTCATTACAGGGACAGAGCTGGCTAGATTATCAAATATTGATGACCAGAGTTCTCAGATTCACCATGATAAGAGAAAAGACCCAACGTCAGCAGGTTCTTTATAATGCAGACCCTATTCCGTGGCTTTGCCTCACAGGCTACTGGGACGAGGTATAACTGCCAGGATGAGGAAGACCATCTCAAATTATCAGAGCTGTCTACTGGAGAAATCACCAGCACCTTAATCAGCACCATGGATGTAGAAATAGGCTCTGGCTGGTGAAAACAGTGGTAGTCAAGATAATGTGGGTTGGTTAAAATATCTGTCATATTCCTCAGCCTTGTATGAACAGAGTAAAAAAAAAAAAGTCCTGCACCCACACTGATGGGTGAGGCTTCATACCTCAATGCCCCTATGTTCTTCTCCTAACATCAATAGAAATGCAAATAGAAACGGAGAGGGCTGCTGAGGGACATAGAAAAACTTCGGGACAATGATGATGTGATGCTTTGCTTTTGAAAGCATAAGTTCTTGCATATGTAATCATTAATTTTTAAACCACTGAATCCATTTCTTTCAAACGTATACTGTTTAGAGTGACTATTGGTTACCCTAAAGCCTATATTGTACTGAAAGAAAAAATTAAAGGAGACCACATGCTTATCAACCCCTGCCCCACACAAAAACACCCAGTCACAAACACAAAATCCCCCAATTTATATTATGACTCTCTTCTCTTCATTTCACTGGATAATTAATTTATCTGAAAGTAACCAAATCTACCTCACTCTCTAATTTTCATATGCTATTTATCTGTTGATAAATACATACTTCTAGATTAAAATTTTAATACATACCTCTTCAGATTTTTAATCATTTCCATCTAAATAATTTTCAGGTTTTTTGAAAAACCTTATTTACAAGCATCTCCAACATACCTCAAATATCTTCATGAATTATTTCAGTATTAAATTGCATGTCCATTTAAAAAATAATAAAATAAATAAATTACATGTCCACTTTTTATATGGTATATCCATTTTTCTTAAGATCCCAATTAATTGCGTTTTCAAACTCTATACTAAACAATGAGGAAGGAGACATTACAAATCAAAGGACAATAACATTAGTGACTGCTGGGATTCCTGCAATATTAAATACCAAGGACGAAGCAGCCAATTGTACAGACCCAACTGAGGTTTGTTTGCATAATCCTTTAATGAAATGAGACTGCTGAATTAGAAGAAGTTGGGCAACCCTGACCCAGATTCTTAATTTAAGGGTAGTTGGCCTAGATGTCTGTCAAGATTGTGCAGTAGAGTGTATTCTTAATCAGTGAGCAATCAAAACAAATATTTCAGTCTGCTTCATAAATCCATGCTGTGTGATTGCATCTGACACAACTAGGAGAAAATAATCCCTTACAGTTCACTTCCTCCTGTTTCTAAATGTAAACTGTGTTGACTTAAACAAGGCTCTCCAGTCTGCCCAGTACTACAGAGATACGTGGACAGTTCAGAGGAACTGATGAAGCAAGAATTCCTAACTGGTCACTGGAATATGTATTACAATAACCAGGACTCCTTGCCCAACCAGGACCAAGACTGCCATAATTGGTAAGGTTCTCCCAAATTAGACACAGGAAGAAATTAATGTGGGTCTCTTTTCAAAGAAAAAGAGTATGCCAGAATGTATTTCGGTGTTGTTTATTTCAACATTGTTAGTGCTAGCAAAATAAAAAGAAGAAGAAAAGGAAATCATCTCAATCCCATCAGTAGGGAAACAGTTGAATAAATTATTGCCCATTTATTTATGAATTATTATGCAATTAGAGATGCTACATGACTTAGAAGTTAAGAGAACAACACATAGAGCCTGGGTTTCTCACTTTATCACTTTTTAATCTGCCCGACTCTAATAAATTATTCCATTTACCTGGGCCTCAGTTTTTCCCAAATGGAAAGTGCTGATAATAACAGTGCCTATCTTACAGGGTTGACAAAGGGATTAAATAAAGTGTTTATAAGAGTGATTTGGACATTGTAAGCATCCAATAAAAGAAGCTATTAATAATTTAAAAAGTGAATTGTCTAGTTAGAGCTAATAACTGAATGGATGTCCTTGGCAGAGTAATGTTCACAGTAGGACAATATTTAAAAAGGACCCTTATATGTTTGCCGACCACAGAAAAAAGTATGAAAGGATATACACCAATGGAAAGAGAAAGAGGAAAGAGAACTTTTTCTTTATATACTTTTCTGGTGTTTATTATAAGAACATTAATTACTTATATAACATTAAATCCAGCAAAGTAAGAAAAACCGTGTCAACATCCAAGTGTGTATTTGTACACATAAAGTGAGGAGACATCTGGCTTTGGGCCTAGATAGTGAAACCAGCACTGGGTGGGGGAGAAAGGGTGGCAGTGTGGCACGCCATGCCTGATTGGTGTCTCCTTCTTAACTGCTTATCTGCATAGCTAGACTGAGAACCCTTAGAGGACACTGACTGCTGGCCAGTAATTGTACCAGTGCCCACAGATGCTACGTTCACGGATGGCTCATCCAGACGGCACTGATTTTACACTGCTTTTTCGTGTCAGTGAAGACAGACTAGGTGATACTGCAGAGGGCTGAAAAACAAAGGTTTCTTTCTCATTCACATTACATCTCCAAATCAGCCACAGCTCTGTCCCAGCCTTCACTGGGAATGCAAGCTGACGGACCCCGGCCTTTATCTGGAACATTGCTAAGGGCACCCATGTGGGTGAAAGGCATCGCGGTCTCCTGCTTGTGCTTCTCCATTATTCTGTCATTCATATATCTCCTTTCTCTTCTTGAGAAGAGGTTTACAATCCCTTATCCAAATCATTTCAGAATTCACAATTTTTCAGATTTTACACAGCATTATCAGGTAAATCATTAAATGGAATATGGGGAATGCCTTGTATTAATATTTCTGTAGCAAAACACATAAATACCCACATTAAATGTGATAAATAAAGCCTAAACTCCTTTCAGTTTAGATCTTGTATTTCCATCAAATAAGTTTGCACCAGACTTAAGAAAAAAAATTTAAGATTTTCAGGACTTTTTGAAATTCAGAATGACAGGTAATAGATTGTGGACAAGTATAATCACAAATTAACTACAGAGCAAATCTGCTTTACATCTCTTCCTCCAACAGAACAGCAAAATGCATAATCAATGAGAATTTTAAAAGGAAAATCAAGTATTTTGGCAATGTCATGAGCCTTCCATTCTACTATCTGTTGGGGACAGTATGATTTATGGCACTATTTAACCCAATGGCCCAGGTCTAAAGCATCCAAAGAATGAAAGCCAAACCACTTGAACATGCTTCACATTTCATTTTATTGTCTTTAATATCAAAGACATTAGCTTACTTGAATAAACACTGGTAGATAAAATTTCAATATTTATGCGGGAATTTGAACCTAAGAAGCAACAGAATGCTAGGGAAATCACCCTGAATAAATATTAGAAGAAGAGACTGAAAATGAAATTGCCCAAAATGAAATATCGGACACCAACCCCAGTCTTCAGGCCATCCATGGAAAAGAAGATCAGTCCGTCCGCTCTTAGCTCCAGAAGAATGTACAGCAGTCACTGTTCCAGGAGGGGTGGGTGTATGGAAAGGAGCAAGTCTGCGGTCAGAAGACCTAGGTTCATTCTCAACCCTTCGTTTACTTGCTTAGTGAGATTTAGCGACATTCTAAGGATCCATTTCTTATGCGGAAGATGAGGTTAGTGAACGATCTTGCCTGTTCAACTATCTCTCAGGATTGCTGAGACGCTCAGAGGACAGAACACTTGCAAGCTACAGCTCTGTTCCAGCATTAGTCGCTACCGTGACGTGATGCTGCCCCCATGGAGCTGTCCTTAGGTCAGATATAAGAATCCCTTTTCCATCCATCTTTCCTCCTCATGAACATACACCAGAGACCACTTAAGAGTTCACTGGACTCTTCCCATCTTAAGGTACATTCTGTTCTTTAATAATCTATGTAAAAACATGAATTCTTATCCAGAGTTTGACTTTGTCTGAAGGGTATATTTTCATTCTTTAGTTCTTTCTATTTAGGAAAAATAAAATTTTCTAAGAGAATAATGGTCCACGCAAATTTCTCACAGTGATATCAGCCCCAGAAGTTCATTTGACAAGCTGTAGTGACCACCAAGAAGACAAGCTAAGTCTGAGTTTAAAAACAAATAATAAAAAGATGAATCAGCATCATGCTGGTTCAATTCAGGCTTTTATTCAGATAAGACACTAATATTCCAATTTTAGGGAACATGGAGGCAAGGTGATTTAGTTAAGGCAGTAGAATCATAAGTACTTTTTCTTATTTTATAATGAAAAAGAATTGGGATGAGAAAAATATATATGAATTTATTGATTCCATTCTGGTTCATACCACTTATCAAGAATTTTTGGTGGAAAAAGTTTATATGATATTTGAATATAAGAAGCTGGGAGAAAGAAAAGTATTTGTTTCAGAGTCAGAAACATCCATTACAGTGGCCTCTTCTACATTTTAGACCCCAGAACTGTTTGGTTTAAGGCCTTGTGCACAGTTCATATTACAGGGGGAAAATCCTATTAGTCTATATGTGGGAATAGCAAAGCAATTTTTACCTGTTATTTCTAAGAGCTGAAAATAATATAAAATATACCTCTTGATACCGGAGAGAGCTACAGGAATTGCTATGAACAGGAGAAGGAGAACTACAGCTTGCTTTCATGTTCTTTTATTCAAATAATTTTCCTTCTAGGTTCCGAATTCTATAATGTATACTTACTTTTTAAAATGCCAAAGTATGTACATAGCTTCAGTCCACACTTGGCTAGCATTTACTAAGTAATACAGGAGTGATCAACATAGTGCCTGCCAATGCAGAGCTTAAGTCCAGGTGTGGGTAAGTTCTAGATTTCGTTGGCAACAGAACCCAGAGAACCAGGAGGGGTGAGTACCAGAGGCCTGCTTTCCCAGGGGGATCTAACAGATACTACTGGTGAGAGAGGAAAGGACAGGTGCACAAGGCTGCAAGAACCAGTCTTACAAGGGGTGTACCCCCAGAGAGGTCACCTAAGGCTGAGAAGCACTGATGGGTGCCGCAGCTCCTAACAGACAAAGTTCAGAGTCTAGAAGTCAGAGTTAAAAGCAAGAAGCCAGGAACCAATGGGCAAGACTATCAGAAACCCTGAGTTAGAGGTCCTTTGCTCTCTGCCTCCTTTTCTCCTCCCTCCTGGCTCAGTGTGGGCAGCCTGCTGGAGCCCATAGAAGTGTGTTACAAGCAGGACAATCCTGAGTTCTAAAGGGAGATTCCAACCTAGACTGTGCAGGACAGAGCTGCTGGACTCGCTGCGAGGTCAAGGTAGACACATGTCCAAGTCCTCGGGGGGCTCTGCAAATGTTTTACTTTGTAGACAGATAGGAAGACCCAGAGCCAAAACAAGTGACAGCAACCTTCTCAGTCTGATAATGATGATTCTGGGCAGTACAACAAAGAAGCAACAGCTTTTGTAATTAGTAGTAAATGTTTACATCTACTAACGCTAGAATAACCTGAAAAATTCTTGGAATAATCCTGTATCATTTTCCAAGATGTCATGTGAGTATAACATGGGCAGTAATGCTTCTATTAAAAAAAATACAGGGTGTATTTTCAATGATATATGCTATTAGGCATTATATCACTAGGAACAGAAACAATAGAATAGGTTTAGTGATATTCTAGAAGATAATCAGAAGAGGGAGTGGGTCAGAGCATGAAAATATGTTTAAATATTTCTGTGATATCATCAAACGGGTTGAAAGCCATAAGATAGATTACGATATGACTTTCTGTTCTCTGCACTAAGATACAGTGGGCCGGCTGCCCATGCATCTGGCCCTACAACTTCACTGCGGGCCTGCTTTGCTGGTGGCAGAAGGGCTGGCTAGCTGAAGACTCAGGAATTGTACAGAGCAGCAGATGAATTAAACTGTGGCTTGGATGCAATTCACAGCCTACAAAACAGACCACTTCCCTGTGTGGATTTATTCAAGGTCAGGATTATTCTCTGAGAAAAACCTCCCATGCATGAGTCAGGCAGCCAAACACAACTGTGGTTAAGACCCTCTGGCCTCTCCAGGGTCATGGGTGCTGTTTAAGCCACCACTTTGTCATCTCACGAGGAAAGGGTTTCCCATACCCACCCAGGAGTCCTTGCCTGCCACTAGGTCAGCCCCTAGAGGCTCACAGGTTTTGCCCTTCGTGTTATGTGAATAGTTATCACTTACAATTTCTGATTCCAGTTCAACAGTTTCTGACAGCAAACCACATCTTCCACCTAACATGACTTAGAGCTTACTGATGTTCCCTCACTTCAGTGCATGCTACTCTGTACTAACTATTGGCTTCATAACATACAATCAGCAGGCCCTATGTGGGCATGCTACAAAAAAGGGGCACTGATGGCTTTTAAACAGTCTGCAAAGCCCAGCACCCACTCTCTGGTATTCTGATCTTGTAGGTCTGAGGGGCATGAGGGACAGCATTCTGGACTAAAGGAAGCGCCACGGGTTATAATAATGCAGGTAAACAGCCCATGTTGTGACAAACAACAAATATATAGAGAGGTTGAAATGATGTCCTAGCCTGCGGACATATCTTAAATTAAACACAGAAAACAACTCCTCAAGCAAAGACACTAAATTGAACAGCATGGAAAGTCCTCTGTGCTCTTACTCCAGCACTGGTGGGCTTCCCTGTGATATACGTGTTCTTTTTTTCAGCTTCTCAAACTATTCACAAGAAGTCATAATGAGTTTATGCAAATTATGATCTACAAATGACCAAATAAACTCAATATTTTATGCATGATCGACAAGGGCAGAGGGAGATTAAACATTGATGCCATATCACCTAACACTATATATTTTCCTATTTTTGGTTCATAACCCAGCATCTTGAACTTGCACTTCATTCTAGCAGCACTAATGTTACTAGATTTATGAACCATGGCAATATGCTTTGCATAATGCGAGTGCTTGATTTACAATTGATTTTAAAGCTGGCAATGTCCAACTTAATAAATGATATACTTTACTTGTCTTCTCTTTAATTTCCACCCTCCTTTTAAGCTCAAATTTATTTTGCACTTTTATATATTTTTCTCTATCTTGTTTCTCTATGACACTACTAGTAAAAGACTATTTAGGATATAAAATGTAATATGCCTGCCAAAACTAAAAAAAAAAAGAAGCAGAGGAAGAAGAAGAAAGAAAAATAAAAAGGGCAGTGAATGAAAAAGAATGGAAAAGGAAGATGAAGAAAAGGAGGAAAATGTCTTCTAATCAGCCCTTTCCTCAAAGCTTGCCCTTTTCTTGTGCATTCCTGTAATGTTGAGTGATGCCTCGTCCCACTCACCACATCCACCTTTCCCTTTTACTCGCCCGATGACAAGAAGTCCATATTTTCTCTCCTAACTCCAGATATCCAGACTGTGTGGGTCCAAGGGATTCTCAGATTCAGCAAAGACTCAAAATACACCTGATGCCCAGCTCTCTTCCTCCTTCTTAGAAAGGAGACCATGGCAGGTGACATGCCTGTGTTCAAGATACCCTGGCTAGTTGCACTGATGCTCCAACCACAAAAACATGCCGCTGAGGTCTGCTCACCCAGGTGGTGTCCTGAGTAGTAGTTCAACCACTTTCCCAGCTGCCCTGATCTGTCACTCAGCAAACATTTAAAGCTTTGAATAAATCCAGGTATCAAGTTTGATGCCGGGATGCAGAGTGTAGTGGAATTTGGAGTCTACAGTAGAGTAGGAGGGGCAGACATAAGTACAGAAGAAATCACGCCCTGCTGAAATTGTGGAAGATTTCCTAAGGAGAAGATGCCTACGCTGAGTCTTGAAGCATAATAAGTAGGAGTTAGCCAACTAAAGTCAAAGGAGAAAGGATTATACTTCCAGACAAAAAAAAAAAAAAAGAGGCCTGATCAAAGGCATGGACATGTGAAATATTTGGGGGCGGGGAAGTATACAATTAGCTCAGCACCATTGGAATATGAAGTGTGAAGCCTAGATAGGTGATGCATGACCCTAAAGGCCAGAGGCCAGGATGTGCAGGGCTCGAATGCCTCACGGAGGGACCTGAATCTATTTTAGGAGCACTGGGGAACTGCCAAAGAAATAACATGCTGAATTTGCATTTTAGGAAGATCCCTGCTGGTAGGGGTGTGAATCTGAGGTGGGGTGAGGAGGTGGCAGGGGAACAAAATTAAAGGACATGGCCAAATCTGTCACACTGATTTATCATACTGTTTTTATAGTACCTATTATTACTTTCCATGTATTTTGGGGCCCTTCAAATAAATAATATGTGCCATACATTTATGTTCACTTCATATGACCTGGATTAGTGGAACTACTTTGAATGTCTTATTGCTCTAATGAAAATTTAGAAAACTTATAGAAAAAAAATGTTTGTTTGTTTTAACTACATATTATTTACCATATCCATATTTCTTTGATTCTAAGTTAATTGATAGGAATATGTTGGTTTCCCACCTTGGTGTTATTCTCATTAGAAAATATGATTTTTTAAATCTGCTTGAGGACACAGTCTCCAGGAATGTGTTGGAGCAAAAAAGCCAGGACTTTCTGCAGTAAATCACCAGTGGAGAAGATACACCCAGAATAACAATGAGAATAACAATGATACAACACTCTTTGTCTTCAGAAAAAGAACTAAAGAAATGTCCTCAGAAAATATAGGCCACTTCAGGAAATGCACTCTTAAATTCATCTAACGTCTCACAAAACAAAGGAAGGCTTACATCTACATTTTGAGGGTGTTGCTGTTGGCTAGAATTGTTAGAGAGATATTTCCAAAGTTCCACTAACCTATCCCATGAACAGCTGGGAGGGAGAAAAAGAGCATCCTGAACATCTTAGAACTCTGGGCGTCAAACGAAATTGGCAAAGCAACAGTGACATTGAGTTTGTTCAGGTTCCTCTGGAGCTGGTGTCAGTGCCCAGATACTCTTTGCCTTAACTCATGTTCTTTCCACTCCCTTTTATCAACCCTTGTCCCTACATTGTCAACTCACTTTCCTGGGGATTCAGGGTCTCGTGTGATAAAACAGACCTTCCTATACATCCTTCCAAAGATAACATGTACAAATAGCATAATTTTCATAGATATATGTACCAAGATGCTCATGAAAATTTCTAATAGCCAAAAAGAATATTGTCTAAATTTCCAATAAAGGAATTTTTAAATAAAGTACAGAATATCCATATTATGCCATGAATACTATCACTAAAAGTTATATCGTAAAAGAATATTTGTTAGTGTCGGAAAATTATATGACCACAAACAAAGATGCTCCACCTCCTTCCTAATGGCAGCTAGACCTTGGACTAGACATTGGGTTACGGCTAGGAATGTAGACAAATGCCTCAGTCTGGTACTGCTCTGAGGCTACACTTGGGTCCTGAGTGATTAAAGCTTCCTAAGCATTCCCAAGAAACCTCACAGAGAGCCCAGGCCAGAAAAGGGGGGAAATGCTCACCTAAATTGTCAAGCTAAGTCACTCACCTGGGAAGTCTGCAGGAGCCATGATGTACCCTGCATATTACATTGTGGGAGAAAAACATTGCCATCTTCTCACCTGAGGTGAGAAGAACTCTGAATTCTACGGCAGGTGGGCCCAATACAAGACTTAAGAAATGTGTTTAATGGCATATTATAAAAGAAATGCCACCACACACAGGATGATTACTATTAAAATAATAATAATAAATGTTAGTGAGGATATGGAGAAACTGAACTCTTATGCACTTGTTGGTAGGAATGTAAAATGGTGGAGACACTATGGAAAACAGTAAGGCAGTTCCTCAAAATATTAAAAATATAACGACCATACGATTCAGCAATTCTACTTATAGGTGTATGCACAAAAGAATTGAAAGCAGAAACACAGACATTAGTAAACCTATGTTTGCATCGACATTATTCACCATAGTCGAAATGAGGAAGCAACCCAAGTATCCACCATTGGATGAATGACCAAACTAAGTGTCATATATACATACAATGGAATGTCACTCAGCCTTCTAAAGTAAGGAAATTCTGACACATGCTGCAACGTGGACAAATCTTGACATTAGGCTAAGTGAGATAAACCAGCCACGAAAAGACCAATACAGCATCATTCTACTTATTCCCACAGTAGTCAAACTCATAGAGACAGAAAGTAGAACAGAGGCTACCAGTAGTGGAAGAGCAGGGAAGGGGTGGGCAGTTACTGTTTAGTGGGAACAGAGTTCCAGCTTAGGAGATGAAAAAAGCTCTGGAGATTGGTTTCACAACAACGTGAATGTACCAAAAAAAAAAAATGCCAATTGATACAGAGATGAATCAGTTTTGCCACATTCCCTAATTGCTGGCCGGAGTCTGTAGTTAGGAGCCAGCAGTCCCCTGTGCCCCCGGGAAACTTGTGCAAATGAGCAGAAACGCTGAGGAGTCTGGACCGGCCACAGGGAGGCAGGACAGCCTGGTGATGAAGGAAGGTCACAGCTGATCAAGTTAGACAGGCAGGTTATCCCAGTTCCATCGCTATGTTGCCCTGAGGAACTCACTCAGCTAAAACTAAATTCTAATTGTAAAATGGGATAATAATTTATTCCACACAGGACTGCTGTGAGCTTAAGTAACGGCGCACGTGAAGTGCAGAACAATGTACAATGTGTTACTATTTGTGCCATGAAACACAGGACAAATATAGACATACATTCGTATTTTCTCATTTATGCACTAAAAATCTCTGAAAGGATATAAAATAAATGAATAAGAGTCATTATTTCTTTGGTCGGTGGTAGCTCAGTGGAGGGAAGAGGAGAAATTTTTACTAGACATCTCTTATAATTTTTGAATTGTGAACCATGCAGATGTATTAGCTATTAAAAATTAAAATGTCAAAAGACAAGGTATACAGAGTATGCATCTTTCAATGAATATTAATCATTATGGTGATAATTATTATTAGAACCGTGACCCTTAAATCTAAGTTTCTGAGCCAGCCAGCACTCCTAGGTTTATCTAACAAAAAGATAACTGTTAGAATCTTCCCAGAATCTTTTAAGATTCAAAATTCTCTGTGGCTGGTCTAGAATTCCTAAGACACTTTCCAGATTTAAAATTCTGTAATGCTGAGGCATGATCCTGTTACTCTGAAAACTGAAATCTAAGCAAGATAATACTGGTGCTAACCACTAAAACAAAAACAAAATCAGGATAAGTGGACAAGGGGAAAGACAGAGATAGGAAAAGAAGGAAGAAACAAAGAGAATTGTACCAGGTGAAAGGAAAGGACAGGAAATATTCTTTAAATATAAGAGTATGACCCTTTTCTCACTTTTGCTCACCCAACTCTAGTCATGTTTTCTGCCCCTTACTGCTTCTTGCTAGACACCTGTCCTGTGGAGGTTGGGCAGCTAAATCCTAGACCCCTACAGGGTAAAATTAAACAGCCTCCACAGAAAAAGTAAAATCACATAACATCAGGCCCTGAAGGCAGAATATCCCCCAGCAGCAAGTCGCCTCCTTCCTCAGCTGCCTGGCCCCTCAAGGGCAAAAGAGCAGGCTCCCCATTTAGGCAGTAGTGGCATATTGGATTGTCCTCTGGGGTGGACCACTCAGTCACACCCCAAAGCTCACCACAGAAAAACATGACCTGCTGATTCAAGGTGCTCTTCCATGCCTGTAATTTCAAGATCTTGCCAACATCTATTATCTGTTCTCAATGTCGCTGCCAGCTCAAAAAGACACAAAAGTTACTAAACGGCATCTCAGTCATAACCCAGAGGGCAATATGAGGCAGACAGACAGCTGCTTGTGGCATATTCTCATGTGCGACACAGACTGCCTTGTTGGACAATAAGTTATTTAAGCGAATCTGCATTTTTATTTCTTAGCCTGTGCAGAAACAATCGGTTCCACTTGGGTGCACAGGAATATAGAGAAAGGAAGAAACATGTCGTAATATTAGCATTGGGAGCGTTCAGACCATCAAGGATTGATCAATAGAGACACTATATTGGATGCAAAGTTCTTCCTTCACTGCCAAGTTGTTGATCATGGTGTTTTCAGCCCATATACTACGCTAACCTATTATTAATTCTCAAAGATTTATTTAATTATGAAGGATCAAGCCTTTCAAAAAATAATTAATTACAAAAGCTGCTTAATATTCAGAGGTGTCACCCAAGCAGATAACTGGCATTCTCTGTTGCTAGTTTAATTAGACAAGAAGATGCAAAAAGCTGTCACTTCAGGGTGGGCGGCTGCAGGGGAGGGAAGCCCTGGTAAGCACTACCAGTTGGCCATCTGTACCAGACACAAAAGCACGACTCTTCAGCTGGCCTCCCTGAGAGAAAGCCCCCCATTTTCTCCATCTCATCCATTGGCAATTGTGTGCTGCAGCACAAAGCTTGAAGGCAGAAGATATTCATGAACTATCATTTCAAATTTGATGTTTCATGGATGTGGAAGGTTGGGAAAAACAATTAACCACTTGGTGCCTCAGTTTCTCCATCTAAAATATACAATTCATAAATGTCATCCATCCATCTGCCTCCCAGAGCAACAGCTGCTGAACATTTTCTTTACAAATGGCCGGAAACATGCCAAGTAACAAAACTGGCCCCGTGTTACACATTTTGATATAAATATGCTGGCAAGAAACAGAAAAGCTTCTTAATTTTACTGAATAATCAATTGCTGATTATTTCAGAATTGGTTTTTCAAGTTGTGGCCTTTCTGGGCCATTCCTCCTCCCCCATTTTTAAAAATTATCCTTGACCATCTGCTCTATGGATAATTCTCTTCTCTTTGGTTATCTTCATTAGACTGTAATTAATAATACCAACAATCACTACTACAGTTCACTGCGTATTCACATTTAGTCCTTAAAACTCAGAGGGGGAGGTATTTTTGTTATTTTTATATTACAGATGAGGAAACAAGTTTAGAGAATTTAGGGGACTTGACCAACAACCTCAAAATTCAGTAGCAATTTTAGGATTAAAACTCAGGTTAATTTGACTTCAGATCCCGTTTTATTTTTGCTATTCTACTATAGAGGGAAAAAAGTACATGAACACACACACACACAGAATGGTAAAGATTTCTACTGGTCAGCAATTATAAAATATGGGAACAACAGAAAGTACTTGATAAAATAAAATGTATTCTAAATACAACGTGGTATCTTAGATTAGCTCCTAGACCAGAAAAAGGACATTAGTGGAAAGGTGGTGAAATCTGAATAAAATCAGAGTTGGGTTTTTTTGAAAAATCATTGTTTAAGAATTCTTGCCATCTGTACCTAAAACTATAAATACTATTGCCATTACTAAGGTTTAAAGTTAATCATTGTTTATAAGAAATTTAAAATAATGTTGAACTATTTTTTTGCATATTTATTTCATATAACTTCTAATCCATAAACCTTTTCTGAAGTCTTACTGAAAAAAAAAATATTAGCTTTGTATATTTGTGATTTTCCTTACCTAAATAGCACAATTAAAGGTTGATTAAGTGGTTTAAAACTAATTGGTACATCAAAAGGGTTTTCACACTTGAGAAATGAAATAAAAATATCAGTATTGATACTACTTTATCAAGCTAAATCTCTAATATTTTCTTTTATAAATAAGCTTGTTTTATACATTACATGGTTTTATTTCATACATCAAGATTAGGTTTGTAAATACTTTTTAGCATGTCAATTAATTTCTAATAAAAACATTTGTAACAACATACGTTTAAAACTGCATAATTTTTCAAATGAACAAGAAGACAAAGAAAATGAAATATACTCACATGAAACTAAAGATACATAAAAAATGTATAACTTAATTAAAGAACTTCTAGTAGATTAGCCAGCTTTTTTCCTTCACTATATTTTTGGCTTATGTACAGAATTTTGGCGTAGCTATATAATGTGGAATTCTACATAATTTCCAGCTTCGCTGTTTCTTGTATAAGCATTTTAAATTTTGTTCTGACAACGGATCTAAATTATAATTGGACTATAAAGAGAAAGCTGGAAAGAACCACATAATGTTTTAGAACCTGAAATAAATTGAACCAAAATACCAATTTTTTCCTAATTCTCAAACCCTGCCAAAGTGTGCTAACAACACAAAAACCAGTATTTGGCCTCAGGTTGACACATTTATATAATGTACCAGAAAAAAACAGGGTCATCAAAATATTCTCCACACTGGTCTAAACATTCTTTCAAGTCCATACATTCCATAGAAAGCTCTATACACATAGGATAGGGCCCAGTGAGAGCTTATTTCTATAAAGGCTGGCTCAGGTTGTTCCTTTTTCTTTACTTACAAATGATAACAAGACTAAAGGTATCTTACCTTGATGACTTTCAGGAACTGGTAAGAGACCCCACCCTTGGAAATCTGACTTTGAGTAATTTTGAGCCCTGAGCAACAAAAGAGTTTGGGTTTTAGATGGAAGAAGGCTCCAAGTGGAAAGTCAACCCAATTGACCTATGGTCCTCCTGTCTACTGATGAGCCAAGCTAGACCACACTTATGAGGGCCCTCCAGATGTAGCCAGGTGTACCCCATCACATTCTTAACAGGCCGAAATCCAGGGACTACCTGAGAACAGGCATGACCTCTCTCACTATTGATCTGTGCTTAAATCCGATGTCGCAAGATATCTTTGGACACCAAGAGAACTGCTCCCATCATTCAGGGTTGTTGCTGGCATGTGCTTGTAGTTTGATTTTGCTAAAGTGAAGATGGGTTTTATGGAGCTACTTTTAATTCCTGAATTTCAGGTTTAAGCTAATGGACTATAAACATTCAAATGAAAAACCTAACCTTGTAACTTACTCCTGGTAAACCTTACAAACAACTAGTCTGATGGACTTGATCACTGAACAACCTGATTTCATGGCTTTAACAGCATCTGGACCAGCGGATCTAGACCCTGAGGGTCCACAGACAGGATGAGAACGCAGAAGTCAAAGGCATGTCTATAAATTCCCTGATGTGAAATTTAGTGTGTATGTGCATTCCTTTGGGTAGAGGGTCGCTACTTTTCATTCTCAACGAAGTCCTGAACTTAAAAGAGATTAAATACCACTACATATGAGCCCTGTGTAGTTATAGAACCAAAGAGCATCTGAATAAGTAGGCACGTTTTTCAGATGCTCTTATGGACTGAATTATGTCCCTCCAAAAATTCATAAGTTGAAGTCCTAACCCCAGTATCTCAGAATAGACTGCATATTGAGAAAGGATCTTCTTAGGAAATTAAGTTAAAATGAGGTCATTAGGGCTGGCCCTATTCCAATATGACTATTTTCCTTATAAAAAGAGGAAATGTGGATACGGACAGTGCACACTGACAGGGGAAAGACCGCGCAGGTGGAAACACAAGGAGAAGACAACCCTCAGAGGGAAACGACTCTGCTGGCACGTCGGCCTTGGGTTCTAGCCTCCGGAATTGTGAGAAAATAAATTTGGTGTTTAAGCCGCCCAGTCTGTGCATTCATTATAGAAGCCCTAGCAGACTACTACAGATGCTGAGTATATTCATTTCAGAATGAGTATGCTTGTGCTCAGGGAAAATCGAAAAGAACATTTGCAACTAGAAAGTCTTCGGTGCTCACATTTGTTTCATTTAAAAGGTCATAAATATTTAAAATTAAATATGTTCACATACTTAAATAATGCATTCCCAAAAAGATTGAAGAACGTAAAAAATATTTTTGTTCAACTCCTTTAACCAGTGAAAGAATAGACTTACAAATAGTGAACCATAATCTTATATTCCACACTCCTTTTTTGATCTTTTTTCATTGGTCACCTCTGAGTTCTGTTGAAGAACACACTGTGTTTAAGATGTTATTTATTTTTTAAACAAAGCAATATGTGGTTACAATAAATAAATTTTTAACTATAGGTAAGCAAAAGGAGAAAAATAGAACTTCCCACAACCCAGACATAACAACTGTTAATAATATTTGCTACTATATTTTTCTTGCTGCTGCATCTCTTCTATTTTCCATCAAATTATGAAATCACCTTGTCTTCTCATAATAAGCAAACTCATTATACAGATTACTCAATAATATATGAAATGTAAAGCTGTCAGAATTATTTTGAACAATTATTAATGAATGCCTATCAATGAAGAACGTGAGAAATAATTATTTACCTATAGAGATTATATTTTATCAAATAAGAGTGACATAGGAGCACATTTACCTTGAGATAAATTATTATTTACATTCATGATATAATTAATCACATTAGATTTTATAAATAATTTTATTCCAATAAATAATCTCACATATGCATAAAGCTATAGTGATCAAGGAAAGTACTGAGGTAATATCAAGCAACACTATCATTTTACTAATGTGGACACATATGAAAACATAGACATGAAGGCACAGATACAGTAAATAACTAAGCAGTATCTAAGAAATAAAGAAGAAATAACTTTTAAAAGGAAATGGAGAAATTATTTAATATAATTAAAATGGAATTAACTCAGGAAAAACAGAAGTAAATTGAAGTAAAGGAAATGAAAATAAAATGTTCCAAACATTAAAAATGATTGAAATATATAAACAATCTCCTAAGGAAAATTATGAAAGAACTACAACTCAGAAATGGAAATCTTATGGAATTATTATCTACTAATGCTATTCCCGGAAATAATTATAATTTTTCAGTCATTTAAGAATTATTCCTTCATAAACTCTACTTCTAGTGACCTGGTATAACACTCTAATTTGAAACTATGCAATTCTGATCTGTTTAGTAAGCAAAGTTTTATCAAAATATACATTTTTAATTTCCCTATACATTTTTATTTTGTATAGTTTTTTCGGATTTTTATTTTGAGCAACCTCATGTTTATAGGTAAGTTGAAGGTGTAGAAAAAAGGACTTTTTTTTTCTGAACCATTGTAGAGTAAGTTGCCCATTACCCCTCGATACCTTAGTGTATATTTCCTATAAATAAGATAATTCGCCTACATAAGCCCAATACATCCAGCAAAACCAGGAAATTAATATTAATACATTACTACTATCTAATCCACAGATCCCTTCTAAATTTCACCAAATTTTCCAAAAAGTCATTTATAGCAAAAAGATTCAGCCTGGAATCCTGCATTGTATTGTTTGTCACATCTCTTTAGCTCTATCACTCTGGAATGATTCCTCAGTTTTCATTGGCTTCCATGACCTTGACACTTTTGAAAATTATAAGCCAGATGTTTTGTTTTTGTTTTAAGAAATCCTTCCATTTGTTTTGTCTGATATTCCCACATGATTAGATTCAGATCACTATCTTTCCTTATACATTTTTATACACTATTGGCAAGGAAATAAATTGCCACCATATTTTCAGGGCTCTTGGCAATATCTTCCAAAATTCTAAGTGCACACACCTTCTACTTCAAGAATTTACTTCTGAGATTTTATCCACAAATTTCTTGAATAATGCACATAAACATAAGCACAAGAATGCATACTGTAGGATTTTTTTTTTAGAACAAAAACCTGGAAATAACCAAATGAGCATCAAAAACAACTAGTAAAATAAATTATGGGATATTTATATAGCATATACATTATATTATAAAGAGCAACACAGATCCATACACAGTGATGTAAAAACAGATCTAAGATTTGATGTTCATTACAGGACGATGCAAAACATCACATTCGGTACTATCCCATGACAGTGTTAAGGGGTACTCCAAACTTTGGGTAGAAGTAGAAACTTTCTAAAAGTATACATGAGAAATTTGTTATGAGTAGTTTACTGCAGTGTGGGAAGGCCTTCTGTGTGGCTTTAATTTTTTACCAAAATCATATATGACTTTCATAAGTAAAACTTACATCTCATAAGTCTTTTTAACTTCCCAAAGATAGGAAACATTTCTTGTATGGCAGTTTATCTGTGATTTCTAAATAATCTCACATGTGGCCTGTTCTAGATCTGTTACCACACTTGCATTGACTGCAGCTTCATCCCTAATTGTGTCATTACCTAAGCAGAGCCTTCTTACAGACTGTTTTATGAAACTGAAGATTCTTAATTGTAAAAATATTCCATAATATCTACACAGGCTATAAGGTACATGTGGGAAAACTTTAGGGAATAATGGGGACTGGAAGAGTTTTAGATAATTCACTTTCACGTATCTCAAAATGTAAGAAAATCCTATTTGTAGTTAATATATATATATATATATAATCAAGGGGACACTTCTTTTTTTTCTATGTAATTTTTTGAATTTTTTTATTTATTTAAATTAGTTCTGAGTACACAGTACATTGGTTAGACATCTATATAGTTCATAAAATGATCCCCCCAATTGCTCCCTCCCTCCCCTGACCCTCCACCTAGCCATCACATTAATGCTAACTGCATTCCCTCTGCCGTACTAAGGGGAAACTTCTTATAAATCAATAAAAGCTCAATGGTTTGAATGCTTTATAATAAAAATATGTTTGCATGTTGCATGTGTAGTTTTTTTAAATAATAACTAAAAGAGGACGGTCAAACAAACAAACAAACAAAAAACATTTGTTTGGGTGTTTATAAAATATATGAGCTATCTTGCCTTTTTTGAGAGAGAGAGAAAATGGAGAAGGTGGAAAGAGAAGGGGAAAGGAAGGGGGAGGGAGGGAGGAAGGAAGGGGAGACTCCTCTGGCCTGGGCACTTGCCTGATGAGGTGACTCAGATCTACTTCCTTGTGGGCTCTGAGCCCCTTGTCACGATGCCCTTCTCAGATCATGGCTGCTGTACTTGTTGTCCATTTAACTTTGAAAATGGGAAGGGAGCATCAAATATGTCCTACCAGAACACTTGAGAGCAAAACATTCTTTCTTGCTCTCACTATACAACAGTAGCTATTACCTTGTGACGATCAGATGTCAGGGTGGCAACACCTTTCCTTGCCCCTAGTCACAGTGATTTCAAAAGGCCAATGAATTGTTTTATCAGGTAGTCAAAGTTTTCTGAAGCTACAGTAAACAAAAGAGTATTGAATTTACTGCCTTGCTATGAATAGCTACAATAGGCAGACATACAATGGGAAGTCAACAGTAAAGTTCAGAAAGAGATCCAAACATAAAAAAATATTTAATACAGGATAAAGAGGGAATTTCAAATCAATGACGCTAACAGCTGACCATTTGGGGGAAATAATAATTTCATCTGGGGCTCATATTCAGCAAGAAATAACAATCTGGCCATACCGGTTTTTACGGCCAGCATTTATTCTGATCGGTCAGCACCCAAAGCAGAGTGTTGTCAAATATTTTGAAATTTACCCCTACAGTTTCATCTCTCTGTAATAATGAAATAAATTTCTAATGATATTAAAGTATAAACATTTTAAATGAAACTCTTAAAGTATGGGAAAATATAGTTGGATATTATGTAATATTGTATGAAAAACTTTTTAAGCACAGGCTCAAATTCAGGCACCATTTTTTTTTAAAATTGAAATTTTGATAAAATAAAAGTTTTAAACTCTTTAGGAAATAAAACATGATCTACAAAAAAGCAAACAGCAATTTGAAAAAAATATTTCCAACATGTATAAGAGATAAGTGATTTTCCCCTTAATACATAAAGAGCTCCTAAAATCAATTTTTAAAGCAGTCTAACAGCCCAATTAAAAAAAAAATAGGCTAAAGATATATGTTCAGGAAGAAAATGAACATAAATAGATAATAACTTATGAACAAATGTTCAGCCTCTCTAGCAATCAAGGCAAATCAAATTAAAACAATTAAATATCACTTTTAACTATCAGGTTAGCAAAGCTTTTTAAATATGACAAGACCCAATGTTGGTGAGAGTTAAGGTAACTGGGAACTCTTATTTGCAGCTGGTGGAAGATTTAAAGTGTCCTAATATTTCTGGTGCTTTAAAATTCTTCGAAAAGTACATAATTTTAGGCACTAAAAAATCCACTTCTAAAAATTCATTTAAACATGTTGCTTATTGTAGGATGCATGTATCAGAGTATTCATATCAGCGTTGGTAAATAAAGCAAAAAAAAACTACAATTCTAATAAAAGGAGACAAATTAAAAAATATATATTTACTTATATAAATACATATATTTTAAAATATATTGTTCACATTTTTGTACAATAGACATGTATTTAGTGGGTAATTGGTATGTTTTTAACTTTTTGGATAAAAATTAAAACTTTTCATTGAGCCTATTTTCTAGTGGTAAAACTTCTCTCCAAATAAGGCGCAGAGACAGAAAAATTAACAGAAGCTCGTGCTTTAGCAAGATTCCTATGAATTCAGATTTTATATGATCAATCACAAGTCATTAATGCCTGTGAAGCCAAATCAAATCCAGAAGCTGCGACTGCAGTGAGACTCCGGGCTCGGAGTTTTGGTCATGAGGTGTGGACACGTCCACTGCTGGCCAGACTCCATGTGTCCACCCCTTGATGGTAACTTGAGAAAGAGGCCACAGCCACATCTGTGCGGCGACACCAACTTTATTTCCTAAGTGGATCCTGTTTAACAAGTTAGACTGAAAGTGGCCTAGAATTCAACAATGAGGTTGCACTCCTGCGAGATTTGGAAGGTGCAAGAGAGAATACAAACATTCTTTCTTCCTCCTTTGGCAGTACTGGTGGACGGATACGTGAGTTTCCGAGACGTGTCTTTACGACAGCCTCTCTGCTCCTGTTCATTTCCACCACCCAGGGCTGGGAGAAACGCTGAGGGCATCAGCCACATTCCCTGCAGGTCCCTGATTCTGGGTGGCAGCAGCTGTCTACTACAGTGAATGCCCATGATTTTTCATTTCCAGCCTTTCCATGATTTCGTAAGCACCTCAATCCATGTGTTAAATCCCTTCATGTTTAAAATACCCACAGTTCTGTTTTCCTGACCAAATCCTGCTGATTTAGCCTGTTAACGGCCTGAGCAACTAACACCATTTCTCCGTATCAGAGGCAGCTAACACAAGTCTTGTTATGGAAGAAGTGGATAATCCTGGAATTTTATTTAAGATTCCTTTAGAGATTCTTTCTTAGGAGGCTTCATCATAATTCTCTAATTGATTTGGAAAAAACTTGGGACAAAGAAGCTCAGAGGTAATCACAGAGAAGGAAAATGGTCACATAAACATGAACAAAATAGATTTTTCTTAGACATTCCAACCCTGGAAGTAGAATGCTTGTTCGGTTGGAAAAGACCATTGCAGACTCCATCCAGCAAAGAGCAGAATCAAGTCGAAGTCAGTACAAGCATTTTGGGTTAATTATCAGTGCAAAAAAATTATTATTATTATTATTATGATGATGATGATCATCATCATCATTGCAGAGAGATGCTCCTAAAACACCAGCTTCTTCCTCATCTACTAAATTGTGTATTTCCCCACTCTTTCATGGCTCTTTTCCAGAGGATTTTCACCTGCCCCAGTCGATTCAAAAACCAACTTCATCCTTATAATTCCTTTTCCATTCACTCCTTCTAATTTCTTAGCACTTATTTAAATGTTCTAGGTATTACAGGGCCCGAACATACCAAAAACCTCATCCAGAATTATGAAGGAAGCATATATGCCACATACATAAATTTTCTAATAAACTAGAATGGCAATGTTTTTTCCCAATTTTATTGAGGTATAATCACATAAAAGTGTGAGTTTAAGGTGTACAATGTGATGATTTGATATATGTATACATTGTGAAGCGATTACCACAACATGGTCAGTTAACACATCCATTACCTCCCAGTAATCTTTTTTGCATGTGTGATAAGAACATTTAAAATTTCCTCTCTAAGCAACTTTCAAATATACAATACAGTGTTGTTAACTGTAGTCACCATGCTGTACATTAGATCCCCAGGACTTATTCATGGCACAACTGGAAGTTTGTACCCTCTGACCAACACCTCCCCATTTCCCCAAGCCTCCCCCTCTGCAGCCGCCCCGCCCCCCCCCCTCCCCGCCCCCACCAAGCCCCTGACAAACACCAAACTGCTCTCTGTTTCTGAGTTTGGCTTTCTTAGATTCCACATATAAGTGAGTCGTATAGTGTTTGTCTTTCACTGTCTAACTTATTTTGCTTAGCATAATGCCCTCAAGGTTCCATTTGTTGCAAATGGCAGGATTTCTTTCTCATGGCTGAATGTATGTGTGTATCTGTGTGTCTCACACTTTCTTCATCCATTCATCCACTGATGGATGTTTAGGGTGTTTCCATATCTTGACCACTATGAATAATATTGCAATGAACATGGGGTGCAGATATCTCTTTGAAATGCTGGTTTCATCTCCTTCAGATATATAAACAGAAGTAGAATTGCTGGATCATAGAGTAGTACTATTTTTAATTTCTTGAGGAATCTCCATGCTGTTTTCTTAGTAGCTGCACTAATTTACAATTCCAATTGTGCACAGGAGTTCCCTTTTCTCCACATCCTCACTAGCACTTTTCATCTCCCATCTTTCTGATAATAGCCAGAATGGCAACATTTTTAATCCCAAATATTTTGATGCAAACCTAAAATGCATTAAACCCTATCTTAATTCTTAAGGAAAAATCTGAGACGACACATAGTTGAAAAAGCATATGGCTTATGACATAAAAGCATATGATCTAAATTTGAGTCTGAACTCTGCCACTTGTGTGACCTTGGTTAAGTAATTCGACTTCTCTGAAATTCCATTTCTTTCCATGTAAAATAGAGACAAGAGTGATGCAAGAGGCCAAACATACCCAATAAAGGAGCTAAAAGTGTGGCCTGAAAAAAATGGCAGCAAACAGAAACTTATTAGAAAGGCAAATCTGGGGACCTTCCCCCGGACCTACTGAATCAGAAGCTCTATGGGTGGGGCCAGCAAGCTGTGTTTTAAAAAACCTTCCAGGTGATTCTGATGCATACTGCCCACGGAGATCTTGTGTTGACTTAATAAGACCAGTAACGTAAACGTTCTTTAAAAAAGCTGTGCAGATATGAACTGGTAGCATTATAAACATCGATTATGGTGCTAATTAACGTAGAACTGCTCTCAAAGGTCACTGTCCTTTGTGGTTGCTTACTCCTAAACTAAATGGCTTGGATCCTTGTGGCAAAGAACTGGTGTGATTCAAAAGAAATTATTCCATTTTTGAGAGTTCTTGCATCTCCTCCCTCTGCTGTCAGCTATCATTTCTCGGGAGGTCAGAGTCCTGCTCCTGTCATCTGCTGTGTTATACACACAGTTGTTCTGAGAAACTGCCTGAGGGCCATTTTGTCTTTCCTACAGAATAAAGTCTTAGCAGTTTGCAGCTTCAAGCTCTCTCATTGCCAATTTATGATCTGAGTGGTTGAGGCTGCCATCAGTCCGACCTCTGCATAAGAGGTGATTTTATAGGAAAATAAACATACAGACATATCATTTATGTAGAAATAATTGTACGTTGATAGCACCAAAGCATTCCCTGGTACCTAATGGGTGCACAATATGAATGTTTAGTTGAAATGAACATGTGTGCATGTATCTCACAGAAGTGTGAGTACACAGACAATACGTAGTTTCACTCTGACACCTCTAGGTTACCGTAGGTTACCAGGAGACCAAAAAGTGTGTTTTAATTAACCAAAGTCAATACACACTTGCAGAAAATGACACCAAGGACAAGAGTTAATGGGAAGCCATTGGCATCGCCTTCATAGGGAACGGCAGCACTTTATACATGTGCAGTAAAAGAGGATAAAGCACTCCAAAGCATTAAATAAATGAAGATGCTACTATTATTAATATGATTCCATCCCTGCTCTGTATAGCAGGTTTGCTTTCTAGAGTGTGGAGCCTGTTAGTGCTATGCACAGAGCCTCTTGGACGCTGCTGACAGAGTTCCTCTAAGAGGGGGCCGCTGCTCATTGGCTTGACCCTCGAGGCTATCCTGTGCTGCCCTTTGAAAAAGGTGGCACTGCACCTCATACCCTGTCAACACAACCCTCTAATGCTAGCTACCTGCCTCTAACCTTGGCCTAACTCCTGCCCTAACATCTGCTCATTTTCCACAGCTTCCAACCAAGGTTTTCAGACTACGGGGCTGTTGGCCACAGCACTAAACTTCATTTCTTCTTCTCCAATAAACAATCCTAACTTCATTCCTGCTCCACTCCTTGGTTTTCCTGTGATGACCCTCCCTGGTGACCCCGGCACTCCCAGTCCTGCAACCACCATTGTAGCTGAGCGCACACCAGCCCACCTTCCTCAATCTTTAAACTGACCAGCCCATGTCCTTACAGCAGGGTGTGCCTAACACAGTCCCCAGCCTGGGGCAGGTCATCACTGCCCCTTCTACTTATTTTTTTCCAGCTTTACTGAAATATAATAGACAATTAGTTGCTCATACTTACATTGTACAATTGAATGAGGGATTTTTTTCAATTACAGTTGGCATACAATAATATATTCATTTCAGTTGTACAGCATAGCGATTAGAAATCTATATAACTCACAAAGTGATCACCTCACTAAATCTAGGACCACTCTTTCCCCTTACATATTTATTACGACATTGTTAACTATTTTCCTTATGCTACACTTTATATCTCCATGTCTATTTTGTACCTATCCATTTGTACTTAATCTCTTTGCCTTTTTCGCCACCCTCTCAAACCTCCTCCCATCTAGTAGCCCTCAAAATATTCTCTATATCTATGAGTTTATTTCCACTTTTGTTGTTGTTATTGTTTATTTTGTTCTTTAGATTCAACATGTACATGAAATCATGAGATATTTGTCTTTCTCTTTCTGACTTAGTTCATTCAGTGCAATACCATCTAGGGCCATCAAGGCAATATCTTTTTCCATACCATTCCTTTTAGTCTGTGTGTGTGTCTTTTAATCTGAAGTGAGTCTCTCATAGGCAGCATATGTAGGGGTCTTGTTTTCTTACCCATTCAGCTACTCTATCTTTTGATTGGAGCACTTCTTTTCCATTTGAGGTACTTGTTGATAGGAATGTAGTTACTACTATTCTTTACTCATGCTTTTGATAATGCTTTTTCTCTTAAAGAAGTCCCTCCAACATTTCCTGTTAATACTAGTTTAGTGTTGATAAATTCCTTTAGCTTATCTTGTCTGGGAAGCTCTTTATCTGTTCTTCAACTCTTAATGATAGCTTCACTGGATAAAGTATTCTTGGTTGTATTCCCTGGGTTTTTATCACATTGAATATTCTGTGCCAAGCCCTTCTGTCCTGCATAGTTTCTTTTGAGAAATCAGCTGCCAGTCTTATGGGTTCTTCCTTTTAAGTAACCAACAGCTTTTCTCTTGGAGTTTTTAAGATTCTCTCTTTGTATTTAACCTTTGACATTTTAATTATAATGTGTCTTGATGTGGGCCTCTTCGGGTTTTTCTTTCTTGGGGTTCCCAGGATAGGGAAATTTGCCATTATTATTTCTTTAAATAGCTCTTCAACTTCTTGTTTTCCTTCAGGTAACCCTATAACATGGATATTTTTACATTTAATTGTGTCCCATAGGATCCTTAAATTATCATTATAGTCTTGGCGGTGGTTTGATCGTCTTCTTTACCTACTCTGTTTATTCCCTCTAACATACTCTTCATCTCAGATAATGTGTTCTTCATTTCTAACTGGTTCCCTTTTATAATTTCTATTTCCATTTTTATGCTTTTTATCTCTTTGTTGAAGTTCTCACTGAACTCATCTATACTTCCCCTATGCTCATTGAGCATCTTTCTAACCAGTGTTTTGAACTCGACATCTGTTAGATTGCTTGACTCCATTGTATCTGGATCTCGGTTCTGTTCTCTCAAATGGTTTCTGCTTCTTTCGTCTTCCCATTTTGGCTGCCTTTCTGTGTCTGTTTCTATATACTAAGCAAATCTCCTAAGTCTCCCAGTCTTATTAGCATGGCTTTGTGTAGTGGGTGTCCAGAGGCACAGTCCTGAGAGGGGTTCAGCTGCAGGCCAAGTTTAGCCCCAACTTCTACTCCTCCAGGGCCATCTGTTAAGATTCAGCAAGCAATCCACAGATGCTGTGCTCATAGTTGCCTTAAGAGGCTACACCAGAAACTGAGGCCAGCTGCCTCCAGTGTGAGTCTAGGCGCTGCTCAGCAAAGAGCACCGGACTCACCAAGGGCACAACTGGATGTTGCCCCTTCACTTATTTTCAATTCTGTTCAGTAGTGCTCTTTAGACAGTGCACTATCAATTAATGACATTCAATTAATGTCATCTGCATGAAATTTCAAAAATTCAGAATGCTGATTCTCAACTAATATCAGAAGTCTGCTCAGGGAAAACAAGTCACCGCTTTCCTGGAATAGTTATGCAATCAGCAGAAATTTCCACAACATCAATCAAAAGGGTTCCACAGCAAGTAGTCAGTGAACCAAGTAAAGTGATCTTCAGACTCCTTCCCACTCCTAACCCACTCCATATTCTTGTTAGCTGTTGTTGATTGATGGCTTCCCAGAAAAGATGATCCATCACTGTTCAGATGAACAAAGCTTCTGCCACGACTTGCATGTTATTCCAGCATTTTGTAAAAATGAGACAAAAATATAAAGTCTAAAAAAAATGCCAACTCATGGGAAAAAAGGAAAATCTCAAAACAGCACGGTATTGCCAAGCCCAATGAAATTAATATGAATGGAAGATAAATGCATTTATATTTTTAAATATACATGTAGCATAAGAGACACCTATGTTTCAAACACCTGTGTAAGGCTGGGGATATGGTTTTAAGTTTCATATTGGAAATGTTCACAACCAGGATAGTTATTGGGAAAATTTAGTGTCCACAACAAGTATCAGCTACCACTGAAAGTGAGCTCTTACTCACACCAGCCATGCACTAGCTGCTTTACATATGTTACCTCTTTTGACCCTTACTACGATAAAAGGTAAAAATTTCTATTTTGCCATGAGGCCTTGCCCATGGTCACAGAGTTGATAAATGAGACAAATTCAAACCAAAAGCAGTCTAATCCAGAGCCCATACTCTTACCATCTACATGGAATTCATCCCACCTCTCAAATTTTCAGAAAGGTAGAATCAAGTTTAAATGATCCTGGATATAAGAATGAGAAGATTGATCTCAAAACATGTCCCCTGGAGCTGTGTGAAATGGGAGGACAGCCTCATTCTTTACATTGTATGTTAATCAAAATGTTTATAGACTATAAAACACTGCTGAAAGACACAGAAGTGAGCTTGAACAAATGGAAAGATACATCATGTTTTTAAGTAGGAAAAATCAGCATCGTGAAAATGTCAGCACTCCCTAAGTGACTTTATAAATTTAACATAATCCCAATAAAAATATACATTGTTTTTCTCCAGAGCTAGATAAGTTGATTAAATATATATGTGTGCATGTGTGCATGCATGTGTGTGTGTGTGTGTGTGTGTGTGTGTGTGTTTTAACAGCAGAAAATAAAAGCTTTATTAGAAGGGAAAGTACATTTCCAGACATGGAAGTGGGCATGAATAAGAGAAGTATGGCTCAAAAGGCCAATTATATATTTTAGTTGAAAGCACAAAACAAGCAGGAACATCCAAGGAAACTTA
Organism: Eonycteris spelaea; assembly: GCA_003508835.1. Lineage (NCBI taxonomy): Eukaryota > Metazoa > Chordata > Mammalia > Chiroptera > Pteropodidae > Eonycteris > Eonycteris spelaea. The sequence goes on from PUFA01000201.1 coordinate 643,344, forward strand.
AAAAAAAAAATGGGTGAGGAAGATAGCCCTACTAGATATCAAAACATAGATAATGCCGCCAGAGTAGGCACATGAATTAATAGATATACCAATATAGAAACAAATGAAAATCCAAAAATACATCAAGCTGAAAGTAAAAGTTTTAGGGTGTTATAAAGGCAGAATCTCAAATCAGTATGGAAAAAAATGACTATCTAATTGAAAGCTGGTTATTTGTATAGAAAAATACAAAATTGAAACCATTCCTCACATGGTATGCCAGAATAAATTCCAAGTGGATCCAAATGTTAAATATATAGATACATATGTACATACATACATACATAAGTATTAGAAAGAATATGAGTCATTCTTTAATAACCTGGAAATGGGGAAAACTGTTTTTGACTTAAAATCTAGAAGCAATAAAGTAAAAGGGATAAATTTGACCACATAAAAATAGAACTTTTGCATGAAAAAATAACAAGTAAAATCAAAAGATAAACTGAGGGGAGAAGATTTGCAATTCATATTACTATAAAGTGTTAATATCTCTAATACAGAGAGAGGTCTTCATGATTCTAGAGGATGGAAATACCTACAGAAAAATGGGCAAATTATATCATTCACAGAAAAAGAAAAGCAAATGCCACTTAAATATATAGACAAAATTCCAAATGTTTAACTACATGCTCTATGGTAAGGCTATGGAAAAGTTCCCTTGCTGTAGGGAATGAAAATAGTATAATCCCCAAGGAGAAAAATTTGGGCAATATCTAGATAGATTACATACACATTTATCCACTGACCCAACAATCCAACTTCTAGGAACCTGATCAAAAATACACTAGCAAAAATATAAAATGATGTAGGCAGAACATCATTCACGGAGCACTTTTTGTAATAGTGAAAGACTGGAAACAACTTAAATTCCCAATCATAAGAAACTCCATGAAAAAACTATGATACATTCACAAAATGGAATATGATACCATCATACGAGAAATGAGAAAGCTCTCAATATCATTATAAAACACTGGTTCTCAGTTGGGGATGATTTTGCCTCCCAGAGGATATTTGGCGATGTCTGGAGACATTTTTGTCTAATGGCAGGTAGATATACTGCTAGCATCTAGTGGATAGAGGCCAAGCATGCTGCTAAACATCCTACAATACACTGGACAGTTCCACAGAGCAAAGAATTAGTCCATAGTACTGTTATTGTTAAACCCTGCTATAGAGCATTCTCCAAGAATTGGTGAAAACAGCAAATGATGAACATACGTTGCTGAGACCACTCCTGCTCTTAGAACCTGACAAGATTGAATGAAAGCCTGCCAACCTGAAGGCCTTTCCCTGGGAGGCATTTTTGTATAATATGATGATGGACTGGGCAATTATTAATGTCCAAATAAATTCTACTAAAGTGACAGTATCTTTTGACTTTTATGATCATTTTACTCTAAGGTATCTATGTTCAAAGACCAGGGATGGACGGTGAGGCTGTGATATAATAAGGGATATATATTTGGTCTTCATCACCAGTTATGGGGAGGAAGCACAGAGCATCTAATTCCCTCAGTGATAGAAGTGAGAGGAGCATCTTTTGTTATTCATAATAAGCCTCCTTTAAACTACACCTGAGTTTATGCTAATGAGGTAACTCTTAGAGCAGAGGGTTGGTTACCATAGGAACTAACCAGGGTGGCATGTCCAGAGAGGATATGGAAGCTCTGTGCCCCCTCTCTATAATACCTTGCCCTATATCTCTTCCATTTGGCTGTTCCTGAGTTGTGTCTTTTTTAATAAACCAGTGATCTAGTATGTAAAATGTTTCCCTGAGTTGTGTGAACCAGTCTAACAAATTATTGAACCCAAGGAGGGAAGTCATGGGCACTCTCAATTTATAGTTGGCTAGTCAGAAGTACAGGTGGCAACCCAGGGCTGACAACTGGCATCTGAAATGGGGGTGAAGGGCAATCTTGCGAGACTGAGCCCTTAACCTGTGGTTGGAGAATTGCTTGGTGGAAAACCCACACATTTGGTGTCAGAAGTGGTGTGAGAGGAAGAACACAGTGTTTCCTCATTTACAGCATAATCAAATCATTAATGAGGAAACATTCTTTATAGAAGAATGCCAACTAATAAATGTAGAAATAATAACAAAATAAAATCTTCATTTTGCAATCCCTAATAAAATGATGGATATAGGCAATAATCATCAATGGCTATTAAAGTCCTTGGGTGAAATATAAATGAGAAACCTTAGCATGGATGAGCCAGGTAGACAACACCTGGACCCACTAATCAAAAAGAGAGCTAACCAATTATTTTGTGCTTTGTGATGTGATGCAATAAGAAATATACAATAACAGCTGTGAAATACTTTTGACAAAAAAAAATTAAACATGAATTCTACATCAGTGGTTTTCAACTAAGGCATTTTTGCCTCCAGGGGACATTAGGCAATGTTTGGAGACATTTTTTGTTCGTCACTTTGGGAGCCAGGGGTACTGCTAAATATCCTACAATGACAGGACAGCTCTCATGGCAAATAATTATACAATCCAAATTGTTAATAGTATTGAAACTGAGAAGCTGTGTTCTGGATCTACCACAAGAAATAAAGGACATATCTACCAAACATAATCTGTGGAACTTTTTGAATCCTGAATCAAACAAATCAATTATAGACATTTAATTGTCAGAGAAATTTGAATACTGACTGGACATTGAGAGACTATTCATTTCTTAGGTGTACTAATAGTATTATGTTTATGCTAATAGAAAAATCCTTATCTGTTGTTAGAAATATATACTGAAGTAATTACAAATGAAATGACATGGTATCTGGGACTTTAAAATAATGCAGCTGGAAGGGAAATAGAGGAGGGAGGTAGAGATAATTGATCATCACTGAAGCTGAATGATAGGTACAGCTTCTTCTACTTCTGTGTATGTTTGAAAATAGATAATAAAAATACAATAAAAATAAATAAATAAAATATTTAAATAAAATTTTAAATTATGGACTTTTTATATGTACATGAAACTTAGATTAGTTTTGGAAACAGTTACCTGAGAACTGGGATGTTGCTCTTTCCAGAAGCAATAGATCCACAAAGCTTAATCTCAAGGTCCTAATTTCCTATATTTCAGTGAAAGTGTCTCAGTTTTTTACACCAAAGCACCCTTTAAGACACGTGTTACGGTACCTATACTTTATTCTAATATTCCTTAGTATACGCTGTGTGTTAGTTACAATTACACTCTTGGGCAGGATGTTGCCCTCATCAGAAACCCACATTCTAGGGATGATTAGCTAAACTTTATTAGAAAAGTCCTATGCTAGAGGTAATGACTAAAAGGTTGTCAGTCATTATTTTCTTCCTTTAATGCCAGAGCTTTCCTAATCAAAATTATGTTAGAAGTAGGTTTTCCTTCATGGAATTAGTGCCTTGTTAATTGATAAAATGAGCCTTTCATTTGGGAAATTAGTAGCCGTGGAGAAATGTGAACTGGCTATAATATTTTATAGCCATTCTCCATGCTTGCTAAAATAGAAGGTAAGACTCTAGTGAGCCCTGGAGTCTTTATCCTTAGTAATGCGGCCCTAGGTGAGATCCTTAAATGATGTTTGCAGAACTAGTTTAGGATTGTATTGTGCCTGCTTACAGAAATGTCTATATGAGTAGCAGAAATTGGTCTGAGACTTGCTTTCCTAATAACTTGACATGAGGTTATGAGAGGGTATCTAATCCTCATTACCACCAACCATTAACAACTCTCAAGATACAAAATGAAAACAACCACCAAAAACAAAACAAACAAAAAACAAAAAAACAAAAAAACAACAACAAAAAAAAAAACTAATAGTTGTGCACACCAAACTGTCTTGTGTCTGTTCTCAGCAGAAGAAAAGAGTAAATGCTTTATCCAGAGTGGATAAGTCCTGGACCACCAGAAAGGCAAAGTTATCTTGAAATCACCTGTTTTATTTTTTAAATTCATATAAATTTGGATATTACTCTATATGGTAGACTGTCGGGTTGGCAAATCCCAAATAATTCTGCCTTCAGGATTCAAAGCCTTTCCACAATGAAGTAGAAGCATGTAGAAGCAAGTGGAAACATGATAAGTGATTTCACGACAGGGACTGTCCTCTTGGAATGCTCTTTCTTGTTGCCCTGAGCTACCATGTAAAAAAGGTCTAGTTCTCCTAGTGCAGAGACCATGTGGAAAGAGAAAGAGAAATCTATGGCTAACCATGAGCTCTTGCAGCCCTTGCAGCTGAGGCTCCAGACATGTGACTAAGGAAGGCACCTTAGACACTCCAGCTCCAACGTTACCATGTGGAGCAGCAGGATCACCCTGCTAAGTCTGACCTAAATTGCAGAACTTTAAGAAATAATAGCTTGTCCTTTGGGGAACAGTGCCAAATATATCTTGTGTTTTTACATATCCCTTGGAACAATGTTAAATATCTTCTCCACACTCCAGCACCAACCACCATCAGCATCATAGATCCATTACTCTGATCCTATGGGGAACTTTGGAAGCTGAGTAAAAGTTAAAAGGAGATGATGAGTGTGGGATACAAATTGTCTCCCCAGTTTGGCTAATCATTGTTTAGGAATCATCACAGGTCTAAGGAAGAATGCAGGAATTCGGAGAATACAGGAATATGAATTAGGCCAAATTAGGAAAAGTTCCCCACATACTCTAGAGATGTTCTTTACCACTTTCTGGACAACTGGATTTCTTTTTGTCCAGTCGGCTTAGGTCTCTTGAAAGTGGGCCTGAAAGCCACATGAGGACATTTGGAAAAGTGGTCAAGAAAAAGGCAATATGCTAGTATTGAAATGAATAGTCATACGAAAGAAATAATCATCTTAGTAAGACCGGATCTGTATTAAAGCATGCACGCCCCAAAGTACAACTCTACCTGACAACTCAAACATCCTGGACACAGAACCTACAAGTGTACCAGTAATTCTACACCCAACAGCTCAGGAGTCTAAGTGTACCATTATAAAGCCTACCTTGTTCAGGATCAACCAAAGATTGACAGGAATTAGAAACACTGAGTCTATATGTTGAATATATCAGCACCAGTACTGATATAGGATGGAAAAGAAAAAGGGTCATAGCCTAATCCCGAGCAGAAATTTTTTAAGAAAAGTGGAAAAAATTAAAATCCATTTAAAAACAAAATACTCTGTAATTCTGCTGGAAACTTCATGAATGGTTCGTTGACATTTCCCTCTGTCCTAAGAAAACTGCCAAAACTTATGTTTATTTACTTATTTCTCCTTTAGTTTTTTGAAAGATTTTTATATGATATATTATTAGGTTCTATTGGGTTCTTTTTGGTACTAGTCTTGGTATTAGTCATTTTTCCAGATAAACAGGTTATCTGAGCTATGCTCTCTATCTTTTGTATGTTAATAAATCTTTTACTTACCTGGGAGACAATAGGATGAGGCAAGTATATTTAGTTGTAAATTTTCAGAAATGTAGGACTAGAGAAATAATGGAACCTGACCCATGAAAGGCCAAGAACCTCTATAGATGGCTGCCAGTGTTTTCAGAGTACTAATTATGTAATATGTCAGATAAGAGAATGTGACATCTCTGACTTCCCACAAAGATGAGTTAGGCAAATGATCTTATACTGGCATGCACACCCACTCAGAAAAGTCGACAAATTTTGCATTTGTTTCAATCTGTATCTCTCCAGATCAATCTATTCAAAGTCTCACTGGTGAAACTGAGGCAACTGAACAGACTTTTATAGTTATTTCTCTGATTTTCTCTTAGGAAATTCTTGTTGCCACTTATTTTCAGAAGTATTGTATAATTATTAAAGGAGAGATTTCTTAATAGCAGCTAATGGTGGGCAAAACCATTAAAATGTAATAAAATAAAAGAATATCAACAGTCTTCATGTTACTAAAATTCTACACCAGAAAGTATACATCACACTAAAAGCATTATGTACCAGAAAAGAGTAATAGAAGCATAGATACAGACTAACTAATATTTTATTAGCAGACTAAATATTTGCTATTGGTAAATGATGATCTTAACTTGAAAAAGCATGCAAAGAACATATTTTGATAATATATAAATATGTCTATCTAGAAAAGGAATTTAAACAACTATGGAACTTGAGAAGTAACATATTCTCTTACCTGACACAAGAATCAGCACATACAAAGATACGGGAATGTCCTGTTTCTTTCCAATTTTGAGCCTGTGAAGACAAATTATCCTAATGATATGCAAAGAAAAAGAGATAATGACCTATTTGAAACTACATATCAAACTCTTGTATATTCCCAGACGGTTGTGTTGACAGGCAAATAGCATGACTGTCACACAACGATGGTGTCACATAAAGATTTACACATAAGTAAACAAATGAAATTAGAAGACAAATAGGATAGAGTTACAGTCTACTTCTAGATTGGCTTTAATCAAATTTTTGTTTACCTAAGAAAATCCTCTAATTATATGACTGAAAAGAATCTTAGGTACAATTATTTTCAGCTTTTCCTTGAACTAAAAATGTAAGCCATTATGAGCATTTTTCCATAAACAAGTGTCATAATGGGTTGTAATGTCCAACTGAATTAGTTTTGATCTTCCAACGAGCTTAGAAACCAAATGAATAAGTAAATGAGCTATAACTTACGCAGTATGCAAGAAATATGCTAAGGAGAGAGTGATGTGTGAATCAAGCAGGTAAAGATAAACTGAGCTGAGTTCATACACTGCTAAAAAAAATAATAGTAATAGCCACAAAAGTCCATTAATCACATTCACTTTAACAGACATGACTAGAAAGTGGGACTATGAGTAAGTGGGCTGTTCTCAAATAGGTACTATTATTTTCCAGAATCATTAAAATGAGATTGAATTGTTATGGATTTTTCATGAGGCAGCATTAGACTGCTGCTAGAGCTGACATATAATAAAATCAGTGATTTGCAACACAGAAATACTTCACGCCAAAGGAGGTGTCTGCTAATTTATCACATCAGCAAGCTCATTGTTTTGAGAGAAAAGCTTTATGGAATACCAAGGGAGCACAAAGATAAAAAATGCACACTTTTTGTCCTTAATTTTTTAACATAAGGTAAAGGCATTTTCTCTATTTGTCTAATTTATTTTCTAGTGTATACACAAACACACGGTTTGTCCATTTGCTGGTTTGTGCCACTGTTGTTACTTCTCAGAATAGAAAGCCCAAAGTCTCAGGCAAGATCTATATGGCTTTGGTGGATAATTGGCTTATCTGCTGTGGTTTTAAATACCATCTTTGGTACAGAAGGGTCCCAAAAGTACTACTTCCTCTACTCATAGGCTCTCTTAGTAAGCCTTGATGAGTTGGGGTACAGGATCTCCCAACCATGTTTAATTCTCCTACAGGCATTTAGATATGACCAGTTTGCTTTATGCAATGCCCAGCTTAATAAACCATGATAAATAACATTTAGAAATGTTATTTTGATGATGATGACCTAATCTACCATAAGTTTCTAAGTTACTTCTTCTTGGTGTTTTACTTCCAAGTCAGATGTGCCTGTATAAAATAAATTTCTCTAAATTTTCCTCCCTGCAGTTATACTTTAAAATGTTTGTATTTGCACTTATAAACAAATACCCTCCCCAGCTTTGGGGATATACTCTAGAGATCCCCATGAATGATTTTAAAACAGTACCTATTCCTATGTTGAGTACAGAAAAGTCTCTAATTATAAATCTCACTAGAAATTGTTAAGAATAATTGGAGCTATGGGCTGTGTATCTATAGCTTTGGCTGCCTGCAGATACGACCACAGCAGAAAATATTCAAAGTTATAAATTGTGGAAATATAACATGAAAGTATTTTCAGTCTGGTCAATCCTTTATGAACACCACAAATATAAGTGAAAAGAGATGTGGCTGTATACAAATAATGTACCACCAAAATTCATGTATATTTGCTTACTGATTAAAATTTTAAAATGCACTAGGATCAAAGATAAGTGCTAAATATTGACTTGTTAAATTATAAAATAAAAGGAAGCTAGAAGGGATAAAACTGGGAATCAGAGAATGCCCAGTGATGGGCTAGAAAGGTGGACCAAATATTTTAAGATAAATTTTAAAACTTAGGGTTAGAGTGGCTGGACCGGTGCAATGTAATTTACCAGTCATACATGTTAAATGTTCTGGAATAGTTGTATAGTTGTTGATTATACACTCAGTGAGTCATCTGCTACTTGGCAAATCTGAGTCTACATTAACTCAAGCACAGAGTCCAAAGCAAAAGCATCATCCTTGAGACTTGAACCAACGGTCATCCAGAGGGTAGGTAGGTTTGGATTTGGGATACCATGTGTCTAGACCTAGTTAGCAAAGAGGCTCTCTGTGGAAGCTGGGGTTAGAGTAAGCCCTCTAACCTGTTGTTTGCATTTTCTCTTCCACCCCCTATTGATCTGTCTCTGCTCTAACAGTTCATGCTGTCACAGTTATTTATTTAGTTACCAAAAATATGGATTACCACAAAAAATGTTTGTTTATCATCTTTTTCTTGTAATTATTAATCTTGATTCAGTATAGGCTAAGGATTAGCCATAAAGATGGTGGAGATCTACCCAGCTCCTTGAAAATCGTAGTATCAACAATAGAGTACTTAGTACAGGAGAGGCACCACTTAGTTGTTGTTACATATTGAATGGACAACTCAGGGACCATGTTTCCGGTGCCACTTGGTAAACAAAACAGAATAGTCCTTGTCTTCATGAAGCTTATGTCACAGTAAGAGACAGATGATAAAAATAACTAAATAAAATATACAGTCCAATAAGTAGAGAATAACAAGTTCACTAGCAGATTCCCTAAGACTCACAGCTCCCATTTATACCCTTGACCCCAAGGCTCCCAACTGTGAGCTCCTGCAAAGCAGAGGGCTTTCTGGCAGCTGGAGGACACTTCCCCAAGCACAGTGACTGGAATTACTTAGAAGTTAAAGTCCCAACCCCTCACAGCCGTTCTTGACCACGGACTGATAAGAACTGGTGTATAAGCACTCAGCTTCCTTATGCCTCAGACATACACCATGGCATATCTAAGGCATGCCCATGCGATCTCCCAGAGGTCCCAAGCAGAACGGAGTCCCAGGTACCCACAGCAGTAACCTGCTGATTGCTACACACACTGAATTGGCTTTCTCCCCTTCTCTGTCTCACTCCCCCGTGTCCTAACTGGCCTTCCTGAATCACCTTGCATATAATCCACTTGCCCTCAAATCCTTGTCTAAGATCCTGCTTCTGGGGAAGTGTTAAGGAAAACATGATGCAGAGAAAGAGGAAATTAAGTATTGAGAAAAAGGCTTCACTGAAGCAATTTCGAAAAAGTATTTCCATTGAAGTTTATTGTAGTTCCAAAATAGGGTCATCACCAAGTCTATCACACCATGTTACACCCAGAGACATCATGAAGTATTTGTTCAGCTTGATGGGTATTTTTCGCCCTCTCTGGTGTTTGAAAATAAAGTTCATCCCTAGTAATTTGGTGAGGAATTTCACTGCTAGAAGCAACACATTGATTTTCCTTCACAGCATTTTGATATAAATGTATGTGAAGCCCTAGGGCATCTTGCCCTCTTATTCTTACTACAAGATGTCTCGTCAATTGTCTCAGCTCAAGCCACAAAACTGACTCAATTGTGAGACATTCTCTCTCAGAAGAATTCTCAACAAAATTTCATGAGTGCAGATATGAACATGGTGGGGATTCATGTCACTTTCACTTAGAGCCTCCAAAGGATAAAATGTCATTTCTTATCATCACCCTGAGCTTACTGTATGACACACTGACCTCATATGTGTAGTGACCTGAAATATATTCATTAAATATGTATATAAAAAGAGACAGACAACAATTTCACGAATCACTGGTCTCTAAAATTAGAAGCTACTTCAACAGGTAAATCTTACTCAGAACAGGAATCTTGCTCTTGCTCAAAGGAATTCTCACTTTAAATAAGTCAACCTATTCAATTTTTAACAGCTTGTAAAATTATTCTTTATATTGTCTAAAGAGTGTTTCTTTGTACTGCCTCACTATTTTTTCTGGAACATAAAAACAAAGCTAAATTCCTCTTCCACATGGCAAATATGTTCCTCATAAATATCTTTTCTATATGAAAGCATTTACCACTCTGCTTTGACATGACTCCTGGGATTCTCACCATCCCGATGGCCCTCCTCCTGACACGCCATGTTTATCAGTGTCCTTACAAAAGGCTGGCGCTCCAAACTGAGCACTAAACTCTGCTGGTGTGCTGTCGGTTGCGGTGGTCTCATCAAAAAATAAATCATTAGGATTCCACTTTTCTTGATCTAAAACAATAGTTCTCAGATTCTGTCCCATTTTTCTTGGTTTTCTCCCAAGTCTCCTTTGTTTCCCTGATGGATGACAATGCTCCATGGGGTCCTGCTGTGAGTCTTCAAATCTTCTCAGTGTGTATGCTTTTCTGGGATACGTTCATGAAAACTCACAGGCTTTAGCCATCTATAAGCTAGCTGACAATGACCAAATTCATACCTCTAGCTCTGATCACCCCAGACTTAGCTAAACCAAATGCCAAATGAACATTTCAAGTAGATATCCCACAGTCCTCAAACTCAACATGTCCAAAACCAATATCAATTATTTACCTTATAAACTAGATCTTCCATTTATGTTCCCTACTCTAGATAACACATTTCTTCCCCAGCCAGAAATTACCAAAAGGTATCTTTCAATTTATTTCTATCTCCATCACCACCTTAGTCTAAACTACCAACATCTCTTTCCTAGACAATCCTATAGTTTCTTGATTTCCCCCTCTTCTCTCCTCTTTCCTACTCCAACGAAACCCCAATCCATTCTCCAAACAGCATTCTCCAAACAGATCTGAGTGATCTTTCTAAAATAAAAATATAATCATGCCACTATTCTGTTTAAAATCTATTGATGGCAGAGGTGAGCCATGTATGTCAAGCTGTTGTGGAAAATGATGTTGGGGAAAGCAAATGATGGTCAGATCAAAACTGATGATAAGAAAATAAAAATAAATAAATAACTTTAAAAAGTAATGCTAAGGAGAATTTTTCCTCATGTGCACAATTCCTGGGCTTCTCTGTGAAGAACTAAGTAATGGATGACAGGGAGATAATAGAGAATCCTAGATTAGCCTTATTTTTACGGGAAAAAAGTCAAAGTACACTCTACAAGAGAGAAAATATACACTGAAGAGAGTAGGGACAAGATAAAGGACAGCAAGGGATATTTTTGAAGTTCTGAAGAACTTGGGGAGAATGACAAATCAGAATCACCTACCATACCATGATAAGTGCAACTTTGGGAAGATAGGTGAATAAAAGACTTTTAAAAGCTTTGTAGTGTGTTATGAATGTCATCTCCACTTTTCATCATCTAAGACAGTAAAAATTTTAATTACTTTCAATTATTATTAGATGTCAGACACAGGTATCTTTGGTTAGAACAATAAATAGAGACAGGCTCTAAAGTAAGAACAAAGAGGCCCAGCATTACTGGGGCTATAAATATAATGGAGCCTGCAAATCTGCCTAGTATTTAAAATTATATTAAATTATATTAAATATACATTGCTTTAAGGTGTTGTATCTAAAGTACCATGACTACCATGTGGTCTGCCCCTCACCTCAATCCTAATTCCCAACCAACTGTGAAACCACTGATCTTGACCTAATAGTTTATTTAAATGAAAGTGCAAAACATACTTATCTGATTGTAGGTTTAGTATATTATATAACATGTACATAGCAGATCCCTCACTGTAAGTTTATCTGTAGTATAGAATGGCCCCACAACAAATATTTTATCCTTGAAATGCAACCCAGCTCTTCCTACAGGGCTTACTTAGAGATTATTTAGGATTCCAGCGTTATCACACCAGACCAAACCTTTCCAATGTCAAATTGCCTCTATCACTTTTAGCTGAGATAGACTCAACAGGGCTTCCCAAAATGATTATGTACCTAGACCAAAATTATTATAAAATCAAAAGTTACATGGGAAATTAGAGAAGCCAGGAGTGAGTCTGTGAGTGAGACGCAGACACATCTTCTCATTAAAAATCGTGCTGGAGATGACGGACTACTGAAGAGAACCATTTGATATGTTTTCCGCAGCTTGGAGGTCACCATGGCAAGCACTTCTGGACCCAGGCGTGGAGATCTAAATTAGACTGCAACCAAAGGATCCATTCCAGCAGGGCTGCCCTTCGGAGGAATGCTCTAGGCTTACAACCCAGAGAACTTTAAAGAGTATGACCACAAGAGTGAAATTTAAAAATAGGCCTGGACCAGAAGAGCGCATCTGTGTGGCCCTCACATTAGATCAAATTAGCCAAGGGATCCCTGAAACACTCTGTGTGTGGTGTTCTGGGTTAGGAACACTTGGGCCTGAAGGGAGTATACCTCTCTTTTCTATCAGTAGGGATAATCTTGGCTGAAAGAAACAGTCCACGAAATTTATTAGCTCACAACTCTAAAAGCAGAAATCAGATATGATTAGATCAGATTTCTGGGTATCTCTTCAATTCTCTTCTCTTCTCATGTGTCTGTTTCATGTTGGCTGTAGTAGTTTCAGGACTAATCAATCACTGTGACAGTAGAATGGAACTACTCTTACACCAAACAAGAACCCCTGGAACTGTGGATGGGCTCAGTTTCCCCTGAAGCCCACAAGCTATGTTAGCAAAGGTTGGAATCCTGGATTAAAATGGGGGTGCTCCAGGGAAAGGGGAGAAGAATAGATACTGAGAGAAACTAACAGTATCCTCTGCATTTTGTGTGGCAGCTTTGCGCTCTCTGGCCTTTCCATCTTCTTAATCCACATTCTTGGAATCCAAGAAGCGTAACAATAGCCAGAGCAACAGCCCATAAGAATCCTGGATTCTCATGTGAGTTTTAGCCAAGGCTGTGGGTTTGCCTTATGTAGTTTATACAGAATGGGAAACCACTGACCCATTTTTCATTTCCTCTAGTGATGTGCCCAATTGTCAGTTATATATTCTGACAGAGGCCTTTAAAAGCTCTATGCCTAATTTTTTTAAATTGCAAATACTGAGTGATACCAATAATGAAGTCATATCTTTACAACACCTATCTTCATTCTTCATTGTCATTAAACTAGAAAATTCAACTATTCAATATGAAGATCATTTCCTGCCTTTGATAAGATTTTTCCATTTTCTCTCTCTTTTTTAATGCTTTTAAATTGTAATAAAGCTTTAAAGACTGAGCTACCAATAGTTTCATTTGTCTATCTTTCAACTATAATGAATACAGATGGGCAGAGAGGAAAAAGAATCCAGGATTTGGTCTAATCCTATAATCTTTCTCATTTGCTTGTGAAAGGTTGAATAATTCCAGATGAATACCTTGTAATGCCAGTGTTTTCTCATATCGATGATTTATTTTCTCATCAACACGAAAGAAATATTCAATATAATGTTCATATATACCACAAAATGATAATAACCCACATATGAAAAATCATAAGTAACCAGTGTAATCAGAAGTAATGTGTAGGTCTGAATGCATGTACATATATCACAAAATACACTTCCTAGAAAACTCTTCCTAGAAAACACCACTGATATTACTAAATAAATACATACATATATACACATACATACATACATATACACATACATACATACATATACACATACATACATACATACATTCATACATACATATACACATACATACATACATACTGAGTGCATTTTCTGCCCCCATAAAATAAGAAATAATCTTGTTTTTCTTTCTAACCATATTTGTCCAAATACTATATAGTTGATACATTCTTATTGTAATAAGCTGTGACATTAAAATTCTTCCACTGGAGTCCACTTTGAAAATTTCATTTTACTTCTTTGCCATTTACCCAGTCATATGTCAGTCTAGTTGTATGTGTGTGTAGGGAAGGGGGGAATGACTTCTGGCTTGCTCATAAATCTCTCGAGAAAATGCTTTCTACATAAATTTTACTGTTTCCCCGACCAAAAAAAAAAAAATCAAATCCCAAGTGGTCTAGATTCAGCAGAACAAAAAGAATAAAATCAGCTCAGTTTTCCTTGGTTTGCTAGTACATTGTAGTAAAATGTGTAGCTAGGATGATACAACTAATAAATGATACACTAATATGATGATGAGTAATGATCTTACAATCCACAATGGGCTCTGTCTACTAATTGATAAATACTGCATAAAAATGACAAAACTTTATAGTGATGGAGCACAGGAAGAAAATTTCTGAGTTAGAAATAATATATACATAGTGGTAAAAAGAAACAATAGACCCCAAATGGAGTAACTTGTGCTAAGCCCCACGTCAACAAACTAAGACTTAAAACCCAACTTAACTGCAGTTTCAGCCTCTCCCAGTCACTCTGAAATTTCCTGGTCACCACTAGTGAAGGAATCTACCTGATACACTCCTGCCATTCTGGCCCTCTACAGGAAGGTGACCTAACCTGAAACAACTGCTATAGCTTCCTTGTCCCACGGTCTTCTGCTTATCAAAGCCTTCCATTTCATACAGCTCTTCAGAGGTCTTTTCTGTTTGTTAGATGGGATGCTGTCAAATTCATGAATTGTTGAACCAAGCCAATTAGAGCTTCAAATTTACAGTTAAATTTTGTTTTTTAACAGAAGGGGCTACCTACTCTTCAGTTTCATCCATCTCATGTTGAAAGAGTCTCTTACTCCAATTCCATCTTGTTGTCAATACTTGGACTTTCAGGAGAATCTTTAATATGCTGACACAAATGTATAAAACCAAAATCCATTTCATTTGGCCCCAGATTAGAGAATTTAGAGTTGATTTTCAAATGGGATTAAGTGATATCTGACAAGACACCACAATGAGCTTAAAAACACATTGAGATACCACTACACACAGACTAGAATGTAAAAATTTAAGACTGTCCATACCAAGTTGTGATATTTATAATAAGAAATATATATTTGGTCTACATCTCAATTTCTGGCACAGAGCTTCTAAAACCTTTGGTATCTCCTTAGTGATTAAAGTGATCAAGGTGTCTTTTTTCATGTTAATGACATGACATTTAGAATGCCCCTAGGTCACCTAAAGATGGGGGCTGTTGCCAATTAAACCAACTCTGTGATTAGAGTTGGAATCATTATAAATCAGTAATGAAGCTTCCATAAAAACCTAAAAGGACAGGGTTCAGGGAGCTTCCAGATTGGTCAACATGTTGGTGACGTAAGAAGTGGTTAAACCTGTAGAAAATTCTTATTAGTTTATTTGAGCCAAACTGATGACAATTGCCATGAAGCAAGATCTAAACGGTTTGAGGAAAATACTCTAGAGAATCGCAGTTTTGCAGCTTACATTATACATGAGAATACAAGGAGGAGCTATAAGGAGGGTTACAGGAAATCTATTGGTGGTAGGTTAAGGGGGTGGGAGAAAGCAAAGCAGGGAGATCTCTGGGATTGCACAGAAAGTCAAACAAAGAAACACGTACTTCTTTTTACATTGGTGGGTATAGGATAGTTAACAATTAATATTTATAGCACATAGAGACGGTATGCGGGGGACAAGATAACAATGTGGAGTTGTATGGTCTCATGCTCTGGTGGTAGTTGTGCTCTGAGGGGTCTGGAAAAGATTACTCTGACATTTCAAAGGTCTGTTATCTTAGATGCAAAAAGACAATAGACAGGCTCACTTACAGTATTAACCTTTGCCAAGAAAGCTGTAGGCCTAGGAAGTGACTACATGCCATGAGTCACTTTGAGTTAGGAATTTTTATGTTCAGACCATCCTCTGTGGTTACTTTCAGTCTCTGAGTTTGTAAGGGCTGCTCTGCAGGTTTCCCCAGGTTTAGTACAAGGCCCCTTTTTTTGCTCACAGTGTGAAGACACAGGGAGAGTGGCATACCTGGAGAGGACAGGGTGTCCCTTCCAATATACCTTGCCCTGTGCACCTCTTCTATCAGGCTGTTTTTGAATTATATCCTTTTATAATAACTACCAGTAATGTAGTAAGTAAAATATTTCTCTGAGTTCTGCAAGCTGCTCTAGCAAATTAACTGAACTCAAAGAGAAGTTCATTGAAACTTCTGATTTATATAGCCTAGACTTGCAACTGGCTTCTGAAGTCCAAGAAGGAAGTACTTGCGTGGTGGCTGAAAAATTGACTCTTACTGGAAATTACTGTTTGACTATCCCTATGGGCACATAGGCCTTTGATTATAGGAACATAACATTCTAAACAAGCTTTCTGCTTCTGTACCCCCACTTTCACACCTGACCTGTGAGTTGACAGGTAGTGAATAGAGAAGAAAGATAGACCTTTGTGTTTAGACAGAATGAAGAATGGGATTTGGGGCTTAAAACCCTGTAACTCTACATTTCGGGGCTGCTTAATTTGGGGTCTGCATACCCCTGGCAGCCCCAGCTGGCTAAATAAAGAGTGTTTCCTATAACTCACTGAGTTCTGGTGGTCCGTGTGTCTTTCGGGGGCTGGCGGCTACAACACTTGGAACCCCCCATCTATAGCTGATTGGTCATGAGCACATGTGACAACCTGAGCTTTCAATTGACATCTGAAAGTGGGGGATGGGCACTTTTGTAAGACTTTGTCCTTAAATTGTGGAATCTATACTATTTCCAGATAGATAGTGTCAGAATTACAACAAATTGTGGGACACCCAGCTTGGTGGGGTGAGGGCACCCCATTCCCCATTAACATTGGGATCAGGAACCCAAGATACAATTTTTAGAGAAAATATAGAGCAACTAGAACTCTCACACACTGCTGGCAAGAATGCAAAATGGTAAAACCACTACAGAAATCAGTTTATTACTTTTTAAAAGTTAAACCTAAACCTAAACCCAGCCATTCTACTCCTAAGTATTTACTAAAGAGAAATTGAAATACATGTTCACACAGACATTTGTACACAAATGTTTACAGCAGGAAGGGGAACTATTGATATGGAGGAAGTGCGAAGGGGCTTTGGAATGCTGGTGTTCTGTTTTGTGACCTGGGTGGGGATTCATGGGTGTGTCTACTTTGTGACAACCCTTTGGACTACGTGCTTATAATTTTTTATGTTTCTGTATATATGTCATAAAATAGTAAAAATATTCAAGCCTATAAAAGAAAATATCCCCAAAAACCACTATATCAAAATATTTATTGCTCCTATAAGTATATAATTCAAAAATGTGAAGTATATAAGTACATAATTTGAAAATACAGAGTAAAAACCTTCTTTTCCCAATTGAATAACAAAGTGCATCTGTTTCATTATCGTGGGGCATGTCCAACTGTAATAGCAAAAACAAAAATAAAACAAAACAAAAAAACCTGTATGTATGTATCCAAACCTGAAAGTGATCTAATATTTGAAGTGATTGAAAGACAGTGATGACACCAGGAGACACAATAAATATCTTGCACATAGTTTAAGAAGTTAGTTGCGAAAGAAATAGTTCTTAGTCGAAACTTAAAATAAATGACGTGGAAAGGTAGAAGTCTTATTTATTGATATTTAATGATATCCTCCAATGTCCAAAAACGGAGTTAAAGTGACTTACAGGGAAGAATAAGGATACATAAGAAACAGTTCATGAAACAAAAGGAAAGAGGAAGGCCATGTCACTAAACAAAAAACTGGAAATAAACATGCCTCCTACACGACTGCCAAAATTGTTTCCCATTCAGACTCGTCCTGAGCCCCACTCTCGTCTCTCCTGCTGCTTCCTGGGCCTCACTGACGTTTGTGCTTCAATTTAAAGTACTTCGGCACAGACAGTGTTGTATCCATATGTTAGTATCAGAAATTTTAAGCTGTTCTACAGCCATGCCCCCCGAACAAGCCCGATCCCGTCTGATCTCGGAAGCTAAGCAGGGTCAGGCCTGGCTAGTACTTGGATGCGACACCACCTAGGAAGACCAGGTGCTGTAGGTATAAAAAAAAATTTTTTTTTTAATTTTTTTAAAAATAAGGGATTGTAAGCTGACAAGGTCCTTGCCATCTGTGAGGTCAACCAAGGGTTGCCTCGCCTACAAAAATAAATAAACGAATACATGTAGAAACTATAGGAAAAAATTTTCTTTTTTAAATTTTAAGTTGCGCCTTAGGTATTCTCAATTAACCTAATCAGGAATCCATAGCCTGGGGTGTAGCTAGCGCGCTAACCAAGAAGCCCGACTCCAGCTGCACCTTTCCGGTTATCTTTACCTTCGATCAATACCAGAGGTTTACTAATTATCATACTGAATGTGAAATACAGATTTTCACTGGTAAAATTAATAACCCAGAGGATGTAGAAATGAGCTTTCAATGGAGAAAGTAGTAACATTTCCCTGATATTTACCAGATAAAATACTTTTAAGACATGTTCCTCCCTCACCAGAACAGAGTATAAGAAGGCAGCAGAGCCCACACTCTGAACCTTTACAGATAATGCTTGAGATTTGATACCTAAACAGTCTTCCGTTCAGCCACCAGGACTCAGGACTCTAATTGCCTCATGCCTCTGCCACAGGTGAACCTTTTATGAAGATGTCATTGTGACAGCTAATAGGACACTGGTACTAAGTCTCTATTAACCTTACAAAAGTTTATACAACTTACTTCGTGCCCACTTGCGAATACCATTCTTATTTTAAATAGAAAACTCTGCGTGTACGGCAGAAATTGATCTGATCTGCAGTCAAAATAACCTGACACCAGTCTGTAGGAGGCTAGCAGACCCTCATCCACCTTAGCTTTGAAGTCCTTACTCCTATCAACCTAGAAGAACCTAATCGTTATACAAAACCAAACGGGCCTGGGCCAGTTCACGGTTTGCAGCTGATGTCCTCTCAAATGCAGAAAACCGAAACTAAACTCAAGCTACCCCGCCTCCAGCATGATATTCCTTCTGTTTTCTTTTTTCCCTAAATTAAGAGGACTACCATTGATCTTGTCATCCAAGCCGAAATCTGGTGTCTTCCTAACTTCATCTCTGCCTCACCCAATATAATTTCCTATAAGCTCTAAGTTGTTTTTTTTTCTTTAATATATTAAGTAATTTACTTTTTTTTTAAACTCCTGTAAATGAAGTTTAAATTGAACTTGGGAAGTGATTACCTCCCAAACATACACAGAAGCTTAGGGAAAACTCTGCTGGATTTGTTGTTCTAGTTCAACTCTTTTAAAATAAAAATATATATAGATTGAAATCTATGATAAATAAGTAATTCTTCAAATATACCTGAAATTGACACATAGGATTTGTATATATTTAAAGTGTACAACTTGATGTTTTGAGAGCAAAACACTGTATACATTGTGAAATCACCACAATCAAGCTGATTAATGTATCCATTCCCGTGATCTCATATAATTACCATTTTCTTCCTTTTTTTCTTTCTTCCTTTCTTCCTTCCTTCCTTTCCTTTCTTTTTTTGGGGGTGCGTGGGGGGAAGTGGGAGGATAGAACACATCAGATCTACCTTCTCAACAAACTTCAAGGACACAATTAAGTATTGTTAACTGTAGTCACTATGTTGCTCTAATGAAACACCACCTCTCAGCTGTTAGAATTACTTTATCAAAAAGACAAACAATAACAGGTATTGTCAAGATTGTAGAGGAAAGGGAACCCTCATACACTGTTGGTGGGAACGTAAACTGGTACAGCCACTATGGAAAACAATATGGAGGCTCCTCAAAAAATTAAAAATAGAAATACCATATGCAATCCCACTTCTGGCTATACATCTGAAGGAAATGAAAAGTATCTCAAAGAGATAATATACATTCCCATTTTCATTGTAGCCAAGATATGGAAACAACCTAAATATCACTCAATGAAGGAATGAATAAAGAAAATGTAGTGTATATACAACAATGAGATGTTATTCAGCCCTTAAAAAGAAGAAAATCCCGCCATTTACAACATGGATGAACCATGAAGATATTATGCTCAGTGAAATAAGGCAGACACAGAAAGACAAATATTGCATGATCTCATTTATAAGTGGAATCTAAAATAGTCAAACTCATAGAAGCAGAGAATAGAAAGGAGGTTGCCAGGGGTGAGGGAGAGAGGAAAATAAGAGATGTTGGCCAAAGAGTACAAAGTTTCAGTTATGCAAGATGAATAATGAATCCTAGAGATGTGGTGTATTCTCAACCTTTCAATTGCAATCATAGCTAAAAAATCATCATTTTTCAAACTCATGGCTAGAAGATATAGTATCCCAGACAGTACATTCCAAAGGCCAAACAATCACAGATGATTTGAAATTACCATGACTGTTCTATTTCCTAAATTTCCATTTCTAGAAAAATATAAATTTGACAGAATTCAGTAAAAAAGAAACTAATATGTGGGAAATAAAAAGAGTAAAGCAAACCTACTAAAAAGGTCTAATGGGCTTGGTCTTTCAGGTTGTCTTATTTTGTGGCTGGAACAGGATCTTAAACACATTCTTGATAGTGTTTATTATTCATATAATTAAATGACAATAAAACAAGTTCTCCTTTCTATGTGTTTTCCTTTTCAGCCTCTATGGTGTGAATAAACATGAAGCTGTCAAAAAGAATAAACTAAGACAGGCTAAACTAATTTGCCACTGATCATAGTCATTATAAACAATCTGAATACTGTTCCACCTCACTGGGATTTAAATATCTGCCAAAAAGTCACTATATTCTAAAATCTACATATGGAATCACAGAGAAAGAGTAAGAAATGAAGGTACAGTTAGTGAAGTTAACAGAAATATCCTCATTACTGAGATCAAATCAAAAGAGCCACTTTGGGATTCATTTTTTAACACTCTTCTCTCCCTCCTTCAAATGCCCCATGTAAACAACTATTGCAACCCCATTCCTTCCTCAATATTTAGGAATATTGCTCAGTATCTTTAGAAAATTGTCTCTTTTCAGGACCAGCTAGAAGCACAATTATTAAATAGGATGGGCTTAACTTTCACTTTAAAAATGAGAATACCTGTCTACGGCCATGAATGAGTCCAACATCGTCTGATCTTGAAACTTAAGCAGGGTTGGGCCTGGTTAGTACTTGGATGGGAGACCACCTAGGAAGATCAGGTGCTGTAGGTATATAAAAAATAAAAATAAGGGATTGTAAGTTGACAAGATCCTTGCAATCTGTGAGGTCAACCAAGGGTTGCCTCGCCCCCCAAAAAAAATTAAAATAAATAAAATAAATAAAAATGAAAGTACCCATTGCCAATGAAAACCTGATTAAATGCATAGTGCCAAAAAATCCTGGTAAGAATGTAAAATTCTTTTGAAAATCAAATTATTAATTATATTCCATTTCTGAGACTATACACTAGTATAATCATCCTAATGATGGAAAAAGCTTTACACATAAAGATGTTCATTATGGTATTATTATTTAAAATAATAATACCATAACTTTAAAATTTTCTGTTGTCAAGTTAATTGAAAAACTATCAAGTTATAAAATTGCACACATAATATGTTCTCACTCTGAATCATGCAAAACTATGGTAAAGGGCCAAAGATATCCAAGACAATTTTGAAGATGGTAGAGCAGAAGGAGAATTTTACTCTTCTAGATATCAAGGCTTACTAATGTTAAGCCGCAAACTCAGAGAAGACATTTCTTTTTCCCCTAGCTTTATTGAGATATAATTAACATATGACAAGTGTAAACTTAAGGTATACATGATTTAATATACATAAATTGAGAAATTATTATCCCAATAAAGTTAGTTAACATCTCTTATAGTTACCATTGTTGTATGTGTGCTGATAACTTTTAAAATTTATCCTATTAGCAATTTCCAGGTACACAATATAGTATTATTAACTATAGCCACCATGCTGTACATTAGATGTCCAGAACTTACTCATATCATAACGGAAGGTTTGCAGTCTTTGACCACCTTCAATCAATCAAATAGTATCAAACACCTTCACCCATTTCCCCTACCCCATTCCAGCCCCTGGCAACCACAAATCCACTCTGTTTCTATGAGTTTAGTCATTTCTCAGATTTCACACATGAGTGAGATCATATGGCATTTGTCTTTCTCTGCCTGACTTATTTCACTTAGCATGATGCCCTCAAGTTTCACCCATGCTGTCATCAAATGGCAGGATTTCCTTCTTTTTATGGCTAAATAATATTCCATTATATATATATATATACATATATATATATATATATACATATATATTACATTTTTTTATCCATTCATCCCTCCTCAGTGGACACTTAGGTTGTTTCCATGTCTTGGCTATTATAAATAATACTGCAATAAAATAGGAGTGCAGATATCTCTTAGAGATAGTGATTTCATTTCCTCTGTATATATACCTTGAAGTATAATTGCTGGATCATATGGTAGTACTAGTTCTAATTTTTGAGGAACCTCCATATTGTTTTCCATAGTGGCTGTACCAATTTATATTTCTACCGACATTATACAAGGGTTCCCTTTTCTCCACAACCTCACCAGCACTTATTATCTCTTATCTTTTTTATGATAGCCATTCTAACAGATGATGATTTATTGAAGAAACTATCTTTTCTTCATTGAGTATTCATGGCTCCTTTGCCAAATATTAGTTAACTATACATGTGTGGGTTTATTTCAAGGTTCTCAATTTTATTCCATTGTCTATGTGTCTATTTTTATGTCCATACGATACTGTTTTGATTGATATGCTAGAACTGTACTGTTTTGATAGCCTAGAGGAGAGTCTGAAATCAGAAATTGTGCTGACTCTAGCTTTGTTCTTCTTTCTCATGATTGCTTTTGCTATTCAGGGTCTTTTGGGGCTGCTGGGTGGGCTCCCTGGTGGGACAGGGTTGCTGCTGTGTTCTGCAGTCAGGTGGGGTCACTGGCTGGCCTTTGCAATCACCTCTAAACAGTAGGATTGCAGGCTGTGTTCTCCAGAAGTGTAGCTATACCACTGGTTGGATCCCACATTTGGGGAGGACTGCAGGCCACACTCTGAAATCCCTCCTGGCTGTGCCCCGACCAGATGGTGCCATTGGCTGGACTCCACTTTCAGGAGAGGGCCCCCCAGTGATCCTTGTAAGGTAAGACCCCAGTGAACTTCTCACAAAGCATCTCAGAATACTAGGGAAGCTGAATGTCCATCTTAAGTTATCTTTCTCCTTCTGGAGAAACCACAAACCACAAACTTTGGTGCAGCACCATACTGGCCTGGGGAGGGCAAAGCATTCAAAGCATAATTGCTCCTTTTACCCTTCTAATGCAGCCTGTCTATTGTCCAGAGGAATACTTCAGCCCCACTCCTGGGTTCTGGGATTTTCACAGTGATATCTGGTCTATGGACAGTTGCTAATTGGTGTTTTCCTGAAGGGGGAACAAATTCAGGGACTTCTATGTTACTATCTTAACATTGCTAAGATATTTCAACATATATTTGCATCCTTAATATACAAATCAATATGAGAAACCTAAATTGCACAAATAGAAAAAGAACAAAGGCTATTATCAACAGGCAATTTGTAGAAGAAAAAAATTCAGATGGCTAATAAGCATATGAGAAGATGCTTAACCTCACTAACAACCAAGGAAATGCAAATTAAAACCAGAATAAGATACTATTTCACATTTGAAACTGGCAAGACTAAGAAGCCTAACAATACTGATAGAGATGTTAAGGAAGAAAACTCATGCATAACTAATGTGTTCTGGACCAGGGTTCTAGAAGACAGCTCAACAAGCTTCCATCTTGCTTTCCAGGAAACCAGATTTCTGGAGACAACACCTCCCTTTTTTTAGTATAAAAGGCTCTTGATAAAGGTGAGCATTTCAAGTCAAGGAGAAAGGGGAGTTAGTACAATTGTACGCTGATGAGAAGGTTAAGATGTCTTCAGGCAAGAGAGTTTTTAGCCTTCCCTACAACCTCAATAGCGATCAACTACCAACACAACCTCCAATTGAACCAGATCTTCCTGTTCCTTTAATGAGACTAATTCTTCTCTCCTAGCCCCTTCTGAACTGACTCCCACAGGTCCAGTCAACTGAGTGAACTGGAAAAATAAGTCTCTCACCTCCTTTCTGCTATAGAGAAACTAGAATAAAACTTTAATTGAGTCCTTATCAAGGCAATTATCTCAATGCTTATCTTTAGGTAAATAAGGAGACAGCCATGAAGAACCAAAAGGGTCTAGCACCAGACCCTCTGCTTGTTCCCAGAAGACCCCAACAGGGAATAATCTGAAAGAGAGAATGAAGGAAAGGAACCAATATTATTTTGCATAATAGTACAGTGGACTGACTTGATGGATAGCAGCACATCTTACAAATTAAAAAGCACCCTCACCCCCACACTACACAGCACACCAGCCACTGCAGGGCACTGGTAGGCTAAGTGGGGAGCTGTGTTCCTTGGTCTCGGTCCCAGAAACCACTCTCGCCCACGTGCACAACTCACCCTCCTGGATGAAGCTGATTTCCCACTTAGCCACACCTGGACTTGCCGCATTCCCACTCTCGTGGTTAGGACATTGCTGACTGGGCTCCTGGTTTGGGGGTCCCTTCTCCCCTACTCTTCCCTCTACCTTCCCATTAAGGGGCCTGGGAGGGCCTCTGGCCGTAAAACAGGTCCAAGCCCCATCTCATTCTGACACACCCACTCCACTGTCTTGGCAACAGCAGCAGGTGTGGCCAATGGACACAGGGCTGCTCGGCCCGAGATGCTCCCAACCAACCTGTATCTCACCAAATGTGGCTCATACCCGTTTTTCTTCCTTCCGCACCTTGTCTAGTCCCTGAAGTAGGCTGGACAGCCCTCTTGGGGCACAGAAAAGAAAGCAAGAGGTTTTTGAACCCCTACCATCTGCTTCTATAGTAGGCCTCAGTTTCCCCCTTTTCTTACATGGGCACTACTAAGGAGGTAGCCTTGCCCGCTCCCACCCTTCTGCTCCTCCCCATCCCCAGGTTCTGATTCTGTCTTTTCTGTTCACAAACTACCTCTGGACAATTGTGCTGTTTTTGATTAACGTTTCGTTCTTAGACACCTGTCATTGCCACTGCTACCAGCACCAAATGTTCATCCTCATTGCCTCCTGTTCTGCCCACACTCGCCTTCCCCAAGGTGCTCTTGGGGGAAAGGGCCTGGGGCAAAGCAGGCTGGGTTGCCGACTGCCCTAGTCCCAAGGAAGGTGGGGCCCTGCCCCTAGGATGCTGCAGCAGAGTGAGCAGGGGAGCCTGTGTTGACCCTCGTGAGTGTGGAGGCCAGCTTCTCCCCCGTTCTGCCAAGGAGAATGTAGCCATTATTTGTCCCAGCCTGGGCATCCCACCTCTGGTTTCCTATTTTCAGTTACTTAAATGAAAAAAAAAAAATCCTTTTCTGAAAAGAAAAACAAACAAACGAAAGAAGCAGTTAGGGAATTTTTTTTCTCCTTATCTTATGGGTCTAGACTGTACTGTTCCTGGGAATTCACATTTGTCCATAAAAGGTAGTGTGTGTGTGTGTGTGTGTGTGTGTGTGTGTGTGTGTGTGTGTGTGTGTGTGAGAGAGAGAGAGAGAGAGAGAGAGAGAGAGAGAGAGAGAGAGAGAGAGAGAGAGAGAGAGAGAGAGAGAGAGAGAGAGATTAAGAGAAGAAATAGGTCATAAGATCTTGAAGAGGACACAAAACAAGAACCCTTGTCCACTCTGGGCTATAGTGTAAGACCTGAGTACCAAAGTCCTCATGTCCATCTAGGCACCTATTGTGCAGATCCACTATTGCATCTCCCTGGATGGGGTGGCTGCCATTACTTTAGGCCTGACCTCTCAGACTTGGAAAAGAGATTTCAAGAGGAATGACAGAAGAATGGTTCTTAGGATGTGATCAACCCCTAGAAATAGGTGTGAGGTTTCCCAAAAAGTACTTGGCGATACTCATGTGAAACAGGAATAATTGAGGACAGGGGTATACCCACAAGAGGGTTCTATCAGATTCCTTGCCTCTTCCAGCTTCTTGTGGCTGTTGACACTCCTTTGTTTCAGACTTTATCACTCCAATCTCTGCCTTCATCTTCACATCACCTTCTCTTCTACATGTATAATATTCTTGGCTTCTCTCTTATAAGGATACTTGTGACTGTATTTAAGACCCATTTGGATAATCTCCTGTTAAAACCTTCATCTAATCATTATAAGGTAACATTAACCTTGTGTGACCATTCATTCTCCAGCTTATAGAGGTACACTACAGTGAAGGGTTTCATTTCTTGCCTGTTTTCCCCTTAGATCCTCTAAAAGGTCATATTTATCACACACATTTAAATTTTCAACTCCTACCTGTTAATCTTCTTTAATTGTTCCCCAGCTTTTCAACAAAGAAAGTCAAATACACACATATAGACCTGTGTGAGTAATAGAGTGGGAATAAGGGAGCATGGCACAAAGTGGAAGGATGCCTTTTCTACATCAAACCTTCTACTTGTCCCTATGCAGAGAAGTGGCAGTCAGTCTGTCAATGGCATGTATCTGAGAGATCCAGGAAATGACCAGAGGCCACAGGGTGACTGAGGGTTCATGGTGGAGTTGAAAGCAATGGAGAAAAGCATACGATGCTGAAGATCATTTTCCAAACTGACATCCCAATAGCGCTACAAATAAAATCCCTAAGTTCCTATTCTTGGTTTGAGCAAGCTCGCCCTGGAAAGGGAGCAAAGAAAGATTTTTACCCCCGGACTCAAATGCTTTAACAATAATCTCGTTTCTATCCCCTTTCCAGTTTTCCCCATACTTCCCTCTCCCTCTTTTCCTCTCCTCCCCACAACCCCTTGTCTCCTAGCAACAACAGTTAACTCAGCAAGGCTATCCAAATCATTATCTACTTCTGCCTTTCTCACCACTACCATTACAAGCATCACTCAAAACCAAAAGAAAAAAGAAAAGCTTGATCCTATACAATACATAACCACAGAAAAATGACAGATTGAGATATAGTGCATTCTGTGTGCTGTCAATGGTGATATGGTTATAGTAAATTCATCATCCTGACACATTCATAATACTCTGACACTGCTCTCTTATTACGCCCCTTGCTACGGGGTTGCTCCCTAAGCTGTATAGCTCAGGGTGACACATTGCACCAAGCAGAGCAGCATCACTCCTTACCTCTCACCTAAATGTTCTACCACATGCTGGTATGAGTTCAACACTGCCCAGGTGAGGGAAATGAAGTGCATGAGGACAAGGCAAAGGGTGCTGGTACCTAACTGAAATGGAAGCTAAATGCTTTTCTCATCTGGGCTTTTCTAAGGAGGTGCTCCTAAGCAAGGTCATCAGCATCGGCTTTGCAAAAATTGATGAATAGGCTGGTCACAAAGGACTCTATTTGAAGCAGAGGAAATTTTCCTGAATGATGCAATTACTAGTAGACAAGGAGGACTTTCACCCCTCAACAATGATGAGTTAATAGTCCACAGCGAGCCAGGAAAATCAGCTGTCAATGGAAACCCATACATCTTCATCCCTGTCCCTCCATTCTGCAACCTTCCTAACCCTAGCCAAAAAATAAACCAAAGCAAAACAAATCCAGCAGTTTTGAAGTGATGACCACAGATACTAGAGTCTACTTGTAAGTGAGCAAAACCCATTGTCTTCGTTTGGATTCTCCAGAAGCAGATCCTTGCAATCATTGAAGTGCAAAAAGTTTCTTCAGGAGGCGCAGGAAGTGCACCTCCAGTAGGTGAGAGGCAAGTGAGAGAGGGAAGGGAAGGAAGCCATTAAAGTTATGATGGCTCCATAGCTACCACTAGGGGTGACTGAAGGTTAATCTCATGGAGAACTGGAAACAGCATGAAACACACATCCCTAGGACATCCACTAGAGAGGAAAGGGGGTGGGGTGCTTGTCCCCAAACTCTCTTTGGCCATTGGTTGAGGACTGCTCCCTGGACGGATGAATTCCTGTGCATTTCTGCTCCAACACTCCTGGCCAGCTTTAGACAGGCCGTTCATTCCAGCCTGCGAGGTACAGGATAGCATTACCTCCACAAGACCCCTGGGGAACTGCAGATTTAATTAGTGATGTTGTTAACCACGAATATCAAACAAATCACTGCCAGTACGCAAAAAACGAAGCACTAAGCTAAGACTCAATGACCAAAAGAGGGATTCGCTATTATCATAGGATCGTAGTTCCAGGTAGCATGTTATGCACTTTGGACACTATAGGAAACACTCACAGTGGCTTGTACCCATTGGTTTTCATTTTGCATAAGAACAAGTGCATAAGTTTTTTCCCTTATTGCTCAGGCAGCTCCATTCTCAGTGAGCCAAGTTAGAGGGTAGGTTACAAGGAAAATTGTGAAGGAGACAAGTTTGATTTAATAGTCTCGGCCTCCTCTCTTTGATTTTTTTCCTCCTCTCCTGGAGGCCTTGCTCACCCAAATCCTGTCAAAACTAGCTATCAGGAAAGGTTCCATCTTAGTCATTTACATTTAAGTATAAGTGTAACTTTCATTCATTCAAAAATATTTAATAATCAACTTATTTTAGGCCTGACACAGTGATGGATGCTGGGAATATAAAAAGTAACTCACAGGCCCTGTCTATACAGTCTGATAAGTACGAGAATAAAGACATACAGATCAGTATTAGAGCCTTGGGGAATGGCTGCTAGGAAGTGTTCCTGAATTAGTGATTCGAAAGGCTTTGTCCCTTGTTAAATGTATTTTAGTTGATATGAGTAGCCAGAAAGGATTGGGAATGGAAGGAAGCCCTTTGCCTCAAATTCCTACATCCCATGTTGTTGCCATGGAGAGCTCAGGCATTGGGGCAGTTTCGTCCCACCACACACATAGAGCCGGCCTGTCACCGCGGCCTGCAGAATGAATTGAAAACTGAGCAGCAAGCAGAATGTGCACATCTATTCTGAAATCCTGCTGTGCGTTAAGGCTGTTTTTAATTTGCTTGCACATTCTAGGAAATAAAATAGATTTCCTATTGATAGACAAATGTGACAGCTATGCTCAAGTACATAAGAGGCTGGTCAATAACCAGGATCGTCAGAGCTTGGCACTGCCTACTGGGTTACACACGAACACAACTAGGCACAGGATCCAGACCTTTGGCTTACACACCATGCACACATACCACAAAACACTGTAATACCCATCCAACAAACACGTCTTAATTAAATAGACTTTGTGTTATTAACAAACATGAGTCCACTCCTTTCCTTTGGTGTAAGTTGCAACGTCAGAATTATCTTTCAAAGCAGGGATGAATAAATTCTTCGGAAAGTCAAAGATAGTACACATGTTTAGGCTTTAGAAGGCAAAAAGCAATATTCTATTCTTAGGCAGTTGTTCTAATAGACTAACAGTCTTTTAAATTTGGGACTTAAAATGTAAAAACCATCCATAGCTCAAAGACTGGATCTGGCCCTAGGGTCTGTAATTCGCTAACCCTGTTCTAAAAAGATGAAACTACCAGTTTTCAACTTTACATTGCTTTATAAATTTAATACAAATGAGAAGGGAGTTCCTACCTGACAGACATTCTTACCAAACAGACCAGGAAGTATAATGTAAATATTGCCTTAAAGAAATAGTCTGTGATCCTAATGGGCCCCAACCAAACATACCCATTTCCACCTGAAATGACCCATCTACTATAACCTGAAATAGCTCCATTCAATTTCAGTTTTTGCATTAAATAGATTAATTTTTTAAGAAACCACTTAGAGGACAGTCATTAAGTCACTAAAAATTTAACAATATTTTTCTCAAATGACTTTTTTCTTCAACATGGGAATCCTGAACAGCATATGAAAAATGGAAAAAACACCAAAAAAAAAAAAAAAAAGAATAAACAAGGGTGGTCCTCAGAGAAATCTGGAATATTTCCTAATTCTAGATTAATTATTAAAAAATTTTTTAAAAGATTAGAGATGAGACAGTGTTATTCTGATGGATTCATCTTCATTTTCACCTAGTTCCCTTACTAGAAACAGAATAAGATAATGTTAGTGCCTATAGACTCTGGAGACTGAGTCTAGTGCTTACCAGCTGTAAAACCTTGGGTAAGTCATTAAACCTCAGTGAGCCTCAGTTTAATTATTTAAAAAAAAATGAGAACATTAACAATATCTACCTTTGGATAAGATCTGACATAAGGATTAAATGACATAAATAAATGAAGAACACTTAGAATAGTATTGGCACACAGAAGATTCTCAACAAGTGGTGGCAATGACTTTTATAGCAGTTCTCAAATTTTAATGCAAGGAGCGAATACAGAATTTGTTAAAAATTCACACTTATCCTTAAAGATTTTGACTCAAAAGTTCTTGGGGGTGCCTAGGAATCTGTATATTAACGAGAATGTCAGATGATTCTGATGTCAGTGATACAGACCATACATTAAAAAAAATAATGTCGTACAGTATGGTGGTTACCAGGAGGAAAGGGAAGAGGGAGGAAAGGGTAAAGGAGGTCAAATATATGGTGACAGAAGGCGATGTGATTGATGTTGGGTGGTGAACACACAACGCAATAGATGATGTATTATAGAATTGTGCACTTGAAACCAATCTAATTTTGTTAACCAATGTCACACCAATAAACAATAAAAATTTTAAAATAAAAATAAAAAAAGTAAAGTTTTAAAATATCTATAAAACTAATCAATAGTGTAATAAGTTGGAAGATTAATTATATGATAGGATGTGGGAAAGGATGTGATTAGCTCAAGGGAACTACCCACGTATTGGTTACACAGGCATGTTTACCTTGTCATAATTTATCAAGATACACACTTATAATTTACATACTTTTCTGTAAGTTTTTCTTCAATAAAAAAGTAAAAATCGCAAACAGAAACCAAAAGCAAAAAAACAAAATAAAACTAGTGCCCTATGTCAGTAGTTCTTATCTCTGACTAAATATTAAACTCGCTTAGGGAATATTTGACAAATAGCCCCAACTCTCAGAAATTCTGATATAATTGATCTAGGGTAGGGCCCAGCCATCAATGTTTTAGAAGCTCTTCAGATGAGTGTATCCTTCACCAGTGTTCTGAAACCTTACCACGTATCCCTCTTACCTGGAGGCACAGTTAAAACACCAGAGATTGTACCCCACATCTCAAGCTTATGATTTAATGGGTCTAAGGGAGGGCCTGAGAATTTTTTTAATTCTCCTCCCCCCTTACTTCCACCCCTGACCTATGGACTTTGCTGACTCCCCTTAAGAACTGAGTCTCTGAAGGTGGGGCATCTCCTCCCATGTGCTCATCTGCCACACCCAGGGCCTGGCACATCCAGGGGTATGGGCCGTGGCTCTGCTGGGGCTCAAACCCAGGACCTTCTGTATGTAAAGCAGATGTGCTAACCACTACTCCATGAAACCACCCCAAGAATTTTCATTTCTAGTTTTCAGCTAATGCTGATGCTGCTGGCCCATAGAAAACTGACCATACTTTGAAAACCACTGACCTGTGGCATCAAACCCCTCTTGTTTTTATTCATCTAGTATGTGTCTATCAGTAAAGAGTTAATGTTCCTCAGACAGTAAAAATCTATAACCCAGGAACTGCACTGTATCTCGTTATGGAATACAAGTAGTTCTGACATCAAAACTTTTGGTCAAATTAGCAAACACACTCTTTCACTGAAATGCCCATATACTCTTTAAACATTTCCTGAGCCCCTACAACATACTTGACACTGAGCTGTGTGCAGATCTTGCTTTTAAGATTTTAAGAAGTCCTCAAAATAGAGCAGAACTTCTGAGTCTCAGAAGTAAAGAAATGATGCATCCATGCTGATTTTTTATTGCAAGATGGCTCTGGATTGATTCTTGGAATGGTTACCCCTTTCTATAAGTGGACACATTATGGGACACTAGAAGAATATGGAGTTTCTTGGAAAAAGACTATGGTACTCTCAAAAGAAGGGTGCACACACTTCAGTGTAAACTTAAGAGACTTTTTTCTTGTGTATTTTTAAGTGTTACCAACACATTTTCCCTGGAGGTTCTGGTTATCTTTTACCAGAGAGATCCCACTGTGACAAATCTAATGACAATCTTTAAGATTACTTTACAGTTATAGGCTGAGATAATAATGAGATGGAATAATCCTCAATAGCATCACAAGCATAACCCTTGGATCATCACTCAAAACTGATTTACTCCTAAGGACTTTGCTCTGCACATTTTTCCCCCATGCCCTTTTTTTGTTTACATACTTAAATTCCACTGGGAAGAAAGGCCTTGATATTGGATTGCAGAGCCCATGTGAAACATCTAGGCTATCGCATTTGTCAGCTCTCAAGGCAGGTAGAATAATAGAAGTCCATCTGTAAAGCTTTCTATAGCTCATTAGCAAGAATATAAAGTGACAACTTCAAAAAAAAAAATAAAGAAAGAAGAAAAGTTCTTATGAAGTTACATTCACCATGAATTTTCCTACTTGTCTAAAGACTTTTCTATAAAACAGAAAGCTTTGGCTTAGTGTCAGTTAATACTATGGCAATAAAACATCACCTATTGTATTCGATGGCTACACTCTTATTTAGTTTTAGAGAAATGAGTTTTAGAGAAACTGCTTTATACCTTGCATTTCACTATCTTTTTTAACAGAATTAAT
Organism: Eonycteris spelaea; assembly: GCA_003508835.1. Classification (NCBI taxonomy): domain Eukaryota; kingdom Metazoa; phylum Chordata; class Mammalia; order Chiroptera; family Pteropodidae; genus Eonycteris; species Eonycteris spelaea. The sequence continues at coordinate 676,018 of PUFA01000201.1, forward strand.
GCTATAAGAAATTCTATGTAACCTGTCCCAAACCTTATGAAATAATTGGTATCTCAGGCAGACTTAAATCCAAAAATATGTAAAAATATTATAACACTATGATCAAATGGAGTTTGTCTCAGAAATGAAAGGTTTAACATTAGAAAACCAATCAATGCAATTCACTATGTTAACAGAAAAAGGACAAATACAATATGATCATCTCATAAGATGCAGAAAAAGCATATGACAAAAATCAAAATCACTTAATGTTAAAAACTGTCAGCAAACTAGGAACAGAATGATACTTCTTCAACTGATATATGAAAAACCTATCGTTAACAAATTTAATGGTGAAAGATTAAATACTTTCCCCCTAAAATCAGAAACGAGGATTCCTATTCTTATGACTCTTGTCCAAGATTTTGCTAAAAGTCCTAGCCAATGCAAACAATAAAGAAAAAGAAGCAAAGGAGAAAAAAATAACAGGTGATAGAGGCTCTGTTCATCCCTCTGGTGACCAAATCAAAGTTGAGACAAAAACAAGGAGCAGCAGCAAGGAAAAATTGCCTGGAATTTATAAGAACAACCCATACAACGAGGGACAAGTCCAAGAAAGCACTCTGCAACCGCAGAACGTAGAACAGGGAGAGGATGCGGGGCTGCCCTGGTCTACAGCGGCTGAGTTAAACGGAGGCTGCGGCAGCCCTTAAAGGGGCCCACATCAGAGCGCATTTTCGCAGTGACCGACCTGCTTGCTCTGAACACCAGTGCCGATTTAGCTGCGCACAGGTGGTACCAGGGACTTACAGGGAGACATTGTCGGAGTGAGGACAGAAGTGAGACCCACTCTGTACAGAAGTGCCGGCGGTATCCATTGTTCTCTGTTGAGCCCCCCACCCCCACCACTCCCAGTGCGTGGACACAGTGCCATCATTGCCATGAGGTTATCAGACTGGATAACAGAGGTCACTCCACCCAGAGGATTCCCTAAAACCCCGCCTCTCCCAACTTGTGGCTCCACCAAAGCCACATCCAGGGGTATCCTCAGCGAATCAGGTGCTCCTTGCTAAGACTCGTGCTGGTGGACCTCGGTTTCTGGTGTGGCCTTTTGAGGCAACTATAAGCACAGCATCTGTGGAATTTTAACAGGTGGCCCCAGAGGGGTAGAGGCTTGGGCTAAGTTTGGCCTGCAGCTGAACTCTTCTCAGCACTGTGCCACTGGACACCTACTTCACAAATCCACACTAATAAGACTGGAAGATTTAGGAGCTTTGCTTAGTACATAGAAAAAGACATGGAAAGACAGCCAAAATGGGAAAACAAGAAGCAGAAACCATACGAGAGAAAAGAACAGAGATCCAGATATAATGGAGTCAAGTACTCTAACAGATGCAGAGTTCAAAACACAGGTTATAAAGATGCTCAATGTACATTCAGGAAGGTAGATAAATACAGTGAGAACTTCAACAAAGAGATAAAAAGCATAAAAATGGAAATGGAAATTATAAAAAGAAACCAGTCTGAAATGAAGAACACATTATCTGAGATGAGAAGTATATTAAATGGAATAAACAAAGTGAATAAAGAAGAGGATCAAATGCCTTATCTAGAAGACAAGAAAACCAATCAGGACACAGGACACTCAATCAGAATGGCAACAGATGAGATGCCAAAACTATAAAAATAATTTAAGGAGGATATTGGACAATATTAAGGCTCCAAATATTCATCTAATCGGTGTAACTGAAGAAAATCAAGATGTTGAACAGCTGTTTGAAGAAATAATGATGGAAAACTTCCCTAACCTAGTGAAGGAAATGGATATAAAACCCCAGGAAGCTCAGAGAATTCCAAAAATCAGGGCTCCAAAGAGGACCACACCAAGACACATCATAATTAAAATGCTAAAGGTTAAATACAGAGAAAGAATATTAAAAGCAGCAAAAGAAAAACAGTTACTTATAAGAAAACACCCATAAGACTGGCAGCTAATTTCTCAAAAGAAACTATGCAGGACAGAAGGGCTTGGCAAAAAATATTTGACAGTATGAAGACCCAGGATCTATAACCAAGAATACTTTTATCCAGCAAAGCTATCATTTATAATTGAAGGACAGATAATGAGCTTCCCAGACAAAAATAAGCCGAAGGAATTTATCATCACCAAGCCAGTAGTACAGGAAATGTTGGAGGGACTTCTTTAAGAAGAAAAAAACACAAAAGTCTCACTTTAGATTAAGAGATGCACACAGACTAAAAGCAAGGGGATGGAAAAACATTGCTTTGATGGACCTAGAAGGTATTTAAGTCAGACAGAGAAAGAGAAACACGATATGATTTCACTTATATATGGAATCTAAGGAATAAAAAGAACAAGCTAATCAAAAACAGACTCACAAATATAGTGGACAATTTGGTGTCAGACAGACGGGAGGGGGATTTAGGAGGCTGGGAGAATGGAAGTGAAGGGCTAAAAAAGCACAAATTAGTAGCTGATGGATGGTCACAGGGATGGGGAGCACGGCATAAGGAATGCAGTTACCATTAATACGTTGTCTAGGTGGAGGGTCAGGGGAGGGAGGGTGCAATTGTGGAGATCGTTTGATGAACTATATAGATGTCTAAACAATGTACTGTATACTTGAAATTAAATTTAAAAATAGAAATTAGTTACTTTTTTAAAAAGATAAGGCATACAAATTAGAAAAACCTAAAATTGTCTTTATTAGTAGACATGATATGCTCATGTATGTAGAAAATCTAGATAGACAAAAGCTGTGGTTAAATAATAAGCAAATGTAAAAAGGTAATAGGAAACAAGGACAAAACTCAAAAATCTATTTTCTATATTCTAAAGAAAAGCAATTCAAATTTAAGCTAAAACACACCACCACTTATAACAGAATCAAAAAATATTAAATACTTAGGGACAAAAATTTTTTTAATGGGCCCAAGTCCCTACAATGGAAACAGCAAAACATTACTGAGAAAAAATAAAGACCTAAGTAAATAGAGATATATAACTTATATTCACCGTCAGGAGACTCGCTGTTGATAAGCGGTCAATTCTCACCAAATTGGTCTATAGATTCTTCATAATATCAGTCAAAATCCCAGTAGACTTAACTGTAGAAATTGACAGAATGATTCTAAAATGTTTATGGTAATATAAAGAACCTAGAATAGCCAAACAATTTGCAAAAGAAGAACAAGGGACCCACACTGCCTGATTTCTAGACAATATAATGCTACAATAATCAAAAGAGAGAGTTACTGGGAAAAAATAAACATATAAGTCAAATAAACAGAATAAAGAGTGCAGAAAAGCACCCATTTATATGTGGTCAATCAATGTTCAATAACAAAACAGAGCTACTGGATATTCACATGAGAAAAAAGTAAACCTCAATCCTTACCTCACTATTCATAAAAAATTAATTTCAACTGGATTATAAACCTAAAATAAAAACTAAACTATATAACAACAACAAAAAAAAAAAAACGATCCAATCAAAAAATGGGTAGAGGACATAAAAATGGCCAATAAATATATGAAAAGATACTCAACATTGCTAGCTATTAGAGAAGTGCAAATCAAAACCACAATGAGATACTATCTCACACCTGTTAGAATAGCTATAATCAACAGAACAAGAAATAATAAATGTTGGAGATGATGCAGAGAAAAAGAAACCCTCACACACTGCTGGTGGGACTGTAAATTGGTACAGCCACTATGGAAAACAGTATGGAGGTTCCTCAAAAAACTAAGAATTGATCTACCATATGATCCAGCAATCCCTCTAGTGGGTATTTACTCCAAAGACTTGAAAACTCATATCTGAAAAGGTATTTTCACACTGATGTTCATAGCAGCACTATGCCCAGTGGCCAGGACATGGAAGCAACCCAAGTTGATTGGCTAAGAAGCTGGTACATCTATACATGGAATATTACTCAGCCATAAGAAGAGATGGAATACTACTATTTGCGACAACCTGGATGGACCTCAAGATAATCATGCTGAGCAAAATAAGCCAGACAGAAAAGGTTAAAATTCACATGATATCATTTATATGTGGGATATAAACCTAAAAACAACAAACGAACAGGACAGAGACTCAGGGACATGGACAATGGACTAGTCGTTACCACAGGGTACAAGGTAGGAGAGGAGGGAAGACGTAGACAGGGTAAAGGGGATCAAATACAGGAAGGCTAGGAGATAGTGAAGTGGGTAAAAGGGATCAAATATATGGTACTGAAGGAAACTGGACTCCGGGTGGTAATCACACAGTAGAATATAGAGATGTCAAATTATAATGTACACCTGAAAATTATATAATTGTATTAACCAATGTTACCCCAATAAACTTAAAAAAAATAAACTACAAATCTTCTAGAAGAAAATATTCACAGTATATTTATCCGACACTTGTGGCAGGCTGACCTTGCCTGGCCATTTCCTGCCGGAACGAGTTCATTCCTGACTGCCCTTCTCCCACCTCTAGGGTTCTCCAGCTCACATCTCTTGATTCATGGTTTGTCAACCAATTAATGTTCTTCCTTATCTTTGCAGCTGCGTGGTAATAACAAGACTGTATAAAACTGCCTGTTATGTTAAAATCGGAGCTCAGCCTTTAGGTAGGAATCCACTGAGCCAGTGCCAGCATCAAGAAATGCTACTTCCTGCTTAGAGCGTTGGTATCCCATCTCTCCATTCGAGAATCCTACAACAGACTTATATCCAGAATATATAAGAACTCCTATAACCCAGTTAAAATGAACAAAACATTTGTACAGAAATTTTCAAAAAAGAGACTCACTATATAATTCCATTCTCATGAAACTCTAAGAATGACAAATTTGGGGTCGGGAGATGGGGACTGATTTGGGAAAGAGCAGATGGAAATATTCTATATTTTGATTATATACACATTTAACAAAACATGTGGAAACATTTTATTGTATGTAAATTATACTTCAATCGAGTTAATTTTTAAATTAAAAAGGTAACTTTTTTACATCTCTGAATACATTTTGACACTGTTGGTATAATAGAAGCAATGAATATGAAATAAGAAGAGCTACCATTTATTGTGTTTGCCATGTGTCTGAACCAGTGCTCAGCATTTTAGCAGGATTTTCTCATTAAATTTTCCCTTAAAAACAATGGCTTAAATTGTATTGCAGGTCCCACTCTACAGATGAGGAAAATAAGACCTTTTTTATAAGCAAAGTGGTTGGCTTGGAAAGTCAAATTCACCTATCTCCAAAGTTCCCATGCTCTCAGGACCATGCCATGCTTTCCTCCAGAGGAAGAAGACATGTGCCCTCTAGGGAGCCCCAAGAGTCATTACAATGAAATGCTCTTTAAATGCCAACAATGGGGAAAGTAAGTTAGTGGATCTGATCTGTCCCATGGGCAGGCCAGAAACATAATAATAAATTATCAAGAAGCTTTTCAAGGATCACTAATGTCAACAGACCATCAAGTCTGAACTGATGGAGCAGTAAATGTAATTATTGCAGCAGGACAATTCCAGTTTAAAATATGGATTAATCTCAAAGGTACAAAGGTCTTTGTTATTATTCTTACTTGAGAAGAAAAATTAAATAATTTAAAAAGAGCATACATTTCCATGGAATAAAAAATATACACTGTATTCTCACACGTTTTTTTTTTTTTTTTTGCTCTATTTACCAGAATGCTTGTGTTCCTACCTCACGCTGTTTTACAAGTAAAGTCTTTTGATTTTTTAGGAACAGGAAGACTATTAAGTAACGGATCCAGCTCCAGAATGTAAAGAAGACATGGAAAACAACCTAATTAATTCTAGAAAAGTGAATACAGCCCTAACACTAAAACCTCACAAAGGCAATACAAAAAACTTTTTAAAGAGAAGGGAGAATGGGGAGTACAGAAGAGGAAAGAAGAGAGAAGACATTAAAATCTTTTCACTGACGAATATGAGTGAAATTCAAAAATAAAATATTAACAAATAGAATTCAACAAAATATCATCTAAGGTAACCAAAAAATTAAACAGAGAAAGTAAAAATGGCTTGGCCACGAGAAATTTATTAACATAAAATGCTATAATAAAAAGCTAAACCAAAATATCCATAAGATAATTTCCCATTTAATCATTTGTCCCAATTTGTCATCTATATTTTTTACCCTGTTATATGAATACTTGGAAGTTATCGAATTCCTTTCTTTGAGTAAGGAATAATATCAATTTATACAAAGGATTAAATACATTCATAAAATAATTAAATCAATAAATAAAACTCCCTTGATGCCAAAAAGGCAGTTGATGAAATTAACCACCATTCCTGACTTTGTTACTAGTTTAAAAATCGGACAAAAAAGAGGGAAAAAAGCTTTGAAGTGAAACAGACACAGGGTCAAATAAAACCACTATTAACCTCGTGTATACGAAGCACAGTGCCTGGCACCCAACAAATAGAAGCCATTTTTTATATTGAACCAACAACCAGTCTTCTTAATAAAGAAATTCTACAGAAATAATATTAAAATTAATCACAAAACAAGGAAGCTTTCTATTCCCGATATGTCATATTATTTCTATGAAAAAATAAAAGTTATGAATGTAATAAAAAAATACAAAATTGTTATTATTTGCAGATGAATGACTACCTTGATATCCAAATAGAGAATTCTAAAAACAAGTAGAACTAAGAAAAGAGTTTAGAAAATAGCCAGATATAACATAAATATTTCTTTAAATCAGTAGCATTCCTATTTTGTAGTTTGGATAAATAATATAATCTTAAAATATATTTTATCTACTATAGAAATAACAAAAATTAAAAGGGGAAAACTTCCACGAGAAGTATGCATATGATCAAAAAACACAAATCTTTATTTACAGAATAAGATTTAAATAATGAAAATGGGAAAATCATTATAAAAATATCAAAACTTCCAAAACTTATATTTGTATTTAAAATGCCAACAAAACTGTGAAGAGACTTTTAATATTTTAAAATTCATCTGGAAAAGTAAGCAAGCGAGGTCAAATAAAGATGTATAAAAGAAATGTTAGTAGTAAGTTACTGAGCTCAACATATTGAACTCTCAATAACTATATGCTAAATCAACTATAAAACTGTAGCAGTTAAAGTCATGTAATACGTAACTAAATAAATAAAAGGCACAAATAAATAACTCAGAATTAGACCCTGTCCTACTTTTGGTACTAACTTTTGGTACCTAAAATTGAAAGTATGATATTGGAGTCATCATTAATCAGCATAGAGGGGAAGAATTATTTAATAAATGATGTTGAGAAAATTAGATAAAAATTTGAAAAACAAACCACAGAGAAAAACAAACAAACCAACTTCCTTTCTTGTCATAACTAAAATAATCTCCAGATGGATCAAAAAGTTAAGCAATTAAAACTCACAGCATAGAAAAACAATAAAACTTCCAGAGGAAGAAGGAATTTCTAAGCTCAAAAGCAATAGGAAGAAGCAAAACGTCAGTAGTCATACTATCTAAAACTTGAAAACTTCGGAAGTTAAAAAAAAATCAAAATTAAAAGGTATAACTGATAAAAACTTAGCTTATGTAATAAAAAATAATTATTCTTATTACAGCTTACAGGTTTCATATATATCACAACTCTGATAGCCTAATAATATGAATAGACGATCTACAAAAGACAACTAATAAATAAACATGGGGCAACGTTCCAGTAGAAATTTATAAAATACAAAATGAAACCACAAGAAAGTGTTTTTTTCTCATGCAATTAGCAAGTGTTTTCATTAATAATATTCTACACTGGCACCAGTGTTGTGAACCTGGTACTTTTATACAAGATTTCAAACTTTCAGCCTTGTTGAAAACGCAAATGGGCACAACTATTTTGAAAGCAATTTGAAAATATTTTTGAAGGTCTTAAGTTCATTCATAACTTTCGACACAATAATTCCATTTTGAAAGAATTATCTTAAATATGGGAAAGCTTATGTGCAAAGATATTCATTAACGTAGTATTTCTAATAGCAAAAGTTGGTCGAAAAATCTTAAATATCCAATAATAATGAAAAACTTAAGTAAACTATGACTATACCCACTCAATGGAATAATAAACAGGTATTTCAAATAATGAATAAAATCATTAAACACATTATGTCTGAGAAGTAAAGATATAAAAAATTTTCATTTTGCACTTAACAAATTTCTTAAAGTTTGAATTTGTTATATCCTTCCTGTTATAATGAGAAAAAAGATATGAAGATATTTGCATTTAGAAAAAAAAATAGTTGAAATGATAGTTACAAAGTTTACAATAATAACATGGAAACATGCTCATTATCCTTGGGGGAAAAAGGATTTGGAATGCAGTATTCATAAATGCTAATAGTGGATGTGTTTGTTGATGTGAATATGGTGATTGTTTTGCCTGTTTTCCAAATTATCTCTTTTGAACTCAACAAACATTTGTTGATATTCTAAGTTAAAGGTCCTGAACTAGGACAAAGATGTACAAGGCACTGCCATATTGTTTATTAATGCACATGAGTTATTTTTATAATATGCAGGACAGTCATTTTCTCCCCTGCCAAAGAATTCTCAGAAGAAAAATAAATGTGATGTATCACAAAACAATCTAAGAGTTTATTATTACACAAGTTTTTGTGCTGTAAGACTATAATATTCATTTTTCAAACACATATTAGAAAATACTATTAAGATTTAATAATTTTGGTTTACAATGATAACTTCCAAATACCCAACCACTCTATCAAATATGAAAAAAGAGAAAAGAGAAATAACGTATTTCTTTTGTTTCTCCCAAAAGGTTACATTCTTGGTGGGGTATAACCTTGTTGTTGTTGGGACAAAAAAGGGTGGCCAGGGAGCAAATAGGTAAAAGCCAAGGTAGCAGCAGGGAAGAATGGCGAAGTCTCTGGAAATAATATGTGTGATTCACTGGATGAAATATTAGGGGCAATGATGACACAGTTGATATTGTGTCTGCATGGACCCTCCTCCCTGTTGAGCCTTCCCAGGACTATTTCCTCAATGACACATGCTAATAATGTCTGAGTGACATCTCACAACAGGGACATGGCATTCTCGAAGACTCACTAAAGAAAAGAAATAAAAGGAAGTCACTTGGAAGTCACTTGAACAAAGGGCAGCTTTGGTAATGAAAACTATGTCAAACGTCACAGACGAATAAACAAATCATAATGAGAATCTATTTTCCGGAGGAAAGCAGGTCTACAGTCACGTTCAACATCTTAATGACCAGTAATAAATAGTTACCCCCCCTTCTTCAAAAATAAATCTAATAAGGTAAAAACAGTACGAAAATGCTTAATTGATAAATAAGAAAAGCAAGCACTATGGTAAGTACCACAGTAGGCAATTTTTTTTTTACGAGCAACAGAAATAGACTTCAAAACTCTAAACAGGATTATTAAAAATACTTAGACAATTTGTGTCAGTTTCATGATTACCTTGCTTTATTACCACATTGCAAGTTGATTAGGGGACTATGATATGTGTTTTTTAACATCAATAAATTTCTAGATATTTAATTTCAGCCAAACATACATTTCTCCAATACATAATCTAATTAAGGTGGTTAATGATGAGGAGAATAAGACCATTTCATGAGCAGCCTGGAAAGTGAGGTAGGCTGAAGGCACACCAGAGGTATTCCTGAACCTCTGTCAGCTACAGGAATGAACAGTATCTTTCCCAGAGAGGGGAAAGATCCTCTCTCTCCAATTCCTCAGGCAGATTTCTGAAAGCAACAGCCTTGCATTTTCTCTGGCTAACATTATAAATAAAACATTAATCATTATTAACCTTGCCTGAAAAAAAATAAATAAACGAATACTCTGCTAGATACCAATCCACATTTTTCCAGGCCAAATTCAGAAGTGTATACTCTTGAGGAAAATGCTTTGTTCCTTTTACTGAGATTTTTCTGACTCGAATAAAACCCCTAAGGATCTACAAGGTTGGAAAATGCCTTGAATATCATGAACACCATAGTCAAACTTAAATAAAATGTACCTTGTCTATAGCTGCCAACCAAAACAGCGTCTTATATTATTACCCGTGTGTGTGTGTGTGTGTGTGTGTGTTAGCTTCTTTTGAGCAATGCAAGGATACAAATGTTTAACAACTTCTTTAACTAAAGATTATTTCAGCACGCAAGTCTCAAAATCCTACAAATTCCAATCCATATGCAGACATTCGCTATAAGGCAAAGGATATTGCTTAAAAAATAACTCACACCTAAATTACCTTCCCAGCTTTCCATTTGTCCAGTAAGTGAAACTATCCTCTGATAATCATGGAGAAACACCAGTGATCACTGGGGACTTATGCTCAATTTACCTAATAATTTGGACTTGATGCTAGTTCTATCTATAATTGATAAAGAAATTGCTCGTTATTACAGCGCCTTCAGGCAATATTATTCTTTGCACAACAAAAGTCATTAGGCAGTGTCAGACAGGGTTGACGTGTCTGAAATTATACCGCATATTTGCTCACTAATATTATGTAGTGGTCAACACATTTATTTTGTCACATCTCTTATTAGGAATAAAAAAAGGTGAGCATGCATAAAGAAGTTATACAGAGTGAGCTCAGTTTTTAATCAGCTTCACCAGCTGCCAAAGAAACAAGATGACTTAAACTCACATACGTCATTTATGAGTTTTCTTCAGGACAGCAGAATTCGAACCCCTTGCCTGGAGCAGGAAAAGTTTCACTAACTTCAGTTACTGTTATTTTAACCTCTTCAGAATAGATGACTCAGAAAAGACAAAAGCTAAAGCGATAGATTCAGCAGAAAAACATAACTACAAACAAGAGTTTTCTAGTTTAGCAAATAAAATGATTATTATAATTTACATTAGTATAGTGGTTTATAGTTTACTGTGAACTTTTAAATGTGTTATACTGTATGTGAGTTTCACAACAGCCTACTTAAAATAACGTTAGGGAATGCTACAACAATGGACTATCATGCAGCCAAGCGAAAGAATGATATTGGAGAGCTAATGGCACTGAGATACAGTCACAATATAATGAGTACAAATTTCTGGTTTCAAAATGAAATAGATTGCTTGGTCTCATTTTCATAAGAAATATACATGCATATATACATATACACAGATATGTACATACATACATACAGAAAAGAATTTGGAAAGCTATCAACCAACTATGGTCTCTGTGTTGTAATTACTACCCTTTCTCTCATTTATTTTATTTTCTGATATATCTGCAATGAACATATATTATATTTATGATTAATAAAAGATAATCATATATGACAAAAGCAGTGGGGTCATCTTATTTTTTTAATGAGTTTTTCAGTAAGCTTTAATAATCACAGCTTAATACCAAGGAGAAATGGCACCTTAGTTTGAACTGCTTTTAGAAAGGCATTTTTGGAAATAGAATTCAATGAGTCTTAAAATCCATAGTTATATGGTCTACTAGTTCAGAACAATTCAGCACAAAATATACACTGAGTGATGTCTTAGCCCAAATGCTCTAGGAAGCAGAACTTATGGATTAAAATGCTGATAGCTTATTTAGAAGTTGCAAGCCCAAGATGGTTTAGGTGAGACTAAAGGGGAAAGAGGTGAGGAAAGATGTGATGCAGGACCACCTCCTGACCACTGACCACCTCGCAATGATCTGCAGAGACACAAGGGACACTCAGCAGGAGCATTCGCCTGGCACAAGGGACTTCTCGATAACTGCCTACAAGAAGTAACCACCCCAGAGAAGTCCAGGAAAGAGAAAAATGACAGTTGACAGTTTATTTATCCAGTTCTTTACTATTTCCAGTGACCCCTGCTCAAAGTCCCTCAGAGCCCACCATCTGACCCCTCAGAACCCATTCAGGAGGCCAGGGCCTGTGCCCTCCCTGAGGGTCCAAATGTGAAAGTAAAGGGCTGCTGTCATGCTGGTGGGGCTCAGCACTTAGGCTGTGAATGCCAGACAGATCCAGGGCCTCAACTCAGACTCCAGAAAGCAAAGGAACTAGTAAAGGTAGCAGCATCAGGTGGAAGGTGGCTTTTCCAGAAAAAGAAGGTGATTCAAGGACTCTGAGAAGTGATGTAAAGGCTTATGTCCAGTAAAAATGTCTTGCTATATCTTAGAAATAGTTGGCCATTATATTACATCAAATTCCATTAACAGCATTAATAACAACAACAACAAAAATCCCTACATCCATAAACATACAACAGACTGTAAGGGACCTTTTTTACCTGTCTGCTTCACTAACAACATGCACGTGAAATGGACGTGCTGAGATTAGTGACTATACAGGTTATACTTATGCCTGGCACACAAAATATACTTCCTACCCTTTCTTCTCCCACAAATAGATGTATCTGGCATTATTAAAGAAATGATGTTAAATCCATTCTAGTTTTTAAAATAAGCCATTTATAAACTTCAGTACCTTTAGGTTTAAAAAAAAAATTATTTGCAATTTATCTCACAATTGATCACTACACCTTACACGCAGAAATGCTAATTAAAAACCACTATGACATACCACTTTATATCCATTAGAAAAAAATAAAATAGAACAGAAAGTAACAAGTATTGGTGAGGATGGAAAGAAATAGACTTTCGTGCATTGCTGGTGGGAATATAAAATGAGAGAGCTGCTGTGGAAGACAGCATGGCAGATCTTAAAAAAAATTAAACATGAAATTACCATATGATACAGCAATTTCCCTTCTAGGTATATACCCAAAAGAACTGAAGGCAGGGACTCAACAAGATATTCGTACACACATGTTCATAGCATCACTATTCCCAGTAGCTAAAAGGTGGAAGCAACCCAAGTATCCATCAATAGATGAATAGATAAAATATGACATATACATACACACAATGGAATATTTTTATGCATGTATCTTTAAACAAAATCTTTCCTTTTTCCAGGTTCATTGAGGTATAATTGACAAATGAAACTATATGTTTTACAACACAGTGTAATGATGTAATATATACACTGTGAAATGATTACCACAATCAAGTTAATTAACACCTCCATCACCTCACATTGTTACCTTTTAATTTTTGTGGCGAGGAAATGGAATATTATATAGCCATTAAAAGGAAAGACATTATGACATATGCTATAACATGAATGAAACTTAAACACACAATGCTAAGTAAAATAAGCTAATCACAAAAGGATAAATGTTATATCATTCTGTGCTTTTTGCACAACACTGTAAACATACTTAATGCTACTGAACTATACATTTAAGAATGGTTAAAACTGTAAGTATTATGTTATGTATATTCTACCATAATAACAATAAAAAAAAACTTTATGCTAACTAAAAACTACTCTTGAACATAGTAAATAATCAATTATGCTTATCGATATGAAATATACAAGTGGAGCATCTGCATGGGTACTAGTGTAATAAGTTGCTCAAAATTACCATAAAACTCTGAAACTATAAAAACCATAAAAACCCATTTAGGCCTAATTTTTACAAAGTCTAAAATGAAAATAAAAACAATCTCCCCCCACAAAACTGGAAGAAATTATTTGCAATGCAATGCTCACAGCCATTAAAAAAATTAATATATCCCTTAATACATAAAGAGGTCTTACAAAGTAATAAAGAAAAAGGACATATATGCAAAGGAATATTACTCGGCCATAAAAATAATGAAATCTTACCATTTTGCAACAACATGAGTGAATCTAGAGGTTATTATACTAAGTGAAATAAGTCAGGCAGAGAAAGACAAATACCATATGATTTCACTTATATGTGGAATCAAAAAACAAAATTAGCAAACAAAACAGAAATAGACTCACAGACACAGAGAACAAACTGATGGTTGCCAGATGAGAGGGAAGTTAGGGTGTTGGGTGAAAAAGATGAAGGGATTAAGAAGTACAAATTAGTAGTTACAAAATAGTCACAGGGATGAAAAGTACACCATGGGAAATATAGTCAATAATATTGTAATAAAAAAAGAAAAAAGACAAACTTAGAAAAATGTGCAAAAATTTAAAAAGCAATTCACAAAACAACTATAAATGGTCAGTGTATATTTTAAAATAAGCTCAACTTCATCAATAGCCAAAAAAAAATGCTAATTAAAACAATGTGACAATTTTTTTACCATAGGCTTAACAAAATTTTTTAAATCAATTTATTTTTCATGGAGATAAGTGGGAGTGAAAATCAATATAATTTTTGTGCACATAAATTGACCTGTACCTATTAAAATTTCAAAATCTACAAATCCTTTGACACCCTCAGTCCCACTTATAGAAATTGATCCTAGAAAATACTTGCACATTTGCACAAGGAATTCTTGCAAGAAAGTTTGCTGTAATATTCATATATAGTCAGAGAAATATGAAAACAATCAAAATGCCCATCAAGAGAAATATGATTAAACAAATTCTTGCTAAAATCATACCATAAAATATTATACATCTGTTAAAAAGAATGAGGTATGTGTTAGAATGGAAAGATATTTAAACTGTGTTATTAAGAAAAGATACATAAAAATACATAAAGTATAATTTTAAATAAAAACTACTTATGTATACATATATATTGTGTGTGTATCTCACAATAATCTTGACACATATCAAACTGCAAACCATGAACATCTCTGTGGAATGGAGGCATAAATATGAGCGGAGAGAGTGAGTCACTTACAGACACTATTAGTCAGAATTCTGTTGGTTGCAAATGAGAGAAACGTAACTGAAAATCACACAGGGCAAGAAGAAAACATTATAAATCCAGAGCACCTGGCTTCAGACAAGACTGCATCCAAGAACTCATCAGGCTCTGCCAAATTCTCCTAGGCACGTCACCCCTTAATTTTGTTCTTCAACTAAACCCTTCCCCCAGGGTAGGTGAAGCAGCCCCTGGAAGCCCAGATTCCCATCTTTCAAACTGAGCAACACCAGGAGAGAGAGGCTGTCTTTCCTTTTAGCTGCCACACAAAAGTCTGAGGAGGAAGTGATTGCTCCAGCTCAAAATACATGTTGAATTAGGGTTTGCATTTAGAGGTGTGTGAAAGTAAATTCAACTAATATCTGTTTCAACACAGAGAGTTTTAGGTTTCTATCTCACACCACAATAAGTCCCTAAAGCAGGCAGCTGCTGGCCCAGGTTCACAGGCACAGCAGTTCTCTCAGGCTTCCTTGTGGTCTGAAGGTGGCAACTGCTGCTTGAGTTATCACATCTCTGGGACAGAGTGAGAAGAAAGAAGCGGCAGCATCTGAATCAGGAAAGCAAAGGTTTGCCCAAAACCCTCAGCAGACTTCTGTTTACTTTTTACTAACAGAATAGGGTCACATGCCTACCCCTACCGCAAAGGCATCTGGGAGAGTTTAGTATTCCAAATTCCACAGCAAAGGAGAGATAAGGAAGTAGATGTTGAAATGTTGGTGAGTGAACCAATCTAGATAATATTCTACAAATCTCTCCTTCTGACTAATCAATCCCTATGACCAGCCAGGCTCAGGTCTCAGTTTTCATCCCTGTGTTAGAGGAGAGCGAGGTGCTCTGTGACTACCAATCCCAAGGACCACAGGGAAGAGAAGTATTGCTTGTAAAAAACACTGATCTTGCCAAAGAAAGGGTATGAAAAAGCACTGGATAGAAAGTATTAAAGTTACCACAGTTGATTACAATGATCAATAAAATACACACACATATACACACATGCACATACACAAAGACACACCAACACGCACATTTACAAACATACACACACAAACACACATGCACTCACCCACATGCAGAGATACCAGTCTGGGAAAAGTCGAAAAGTTAAAACACATCCAATTAATTGTGTTTATCTTGTGGGGTAGGAGTTCAAAGAACAGGATGACTTTCATTTCTTTACACCACTCTGAAAATAGGTGATTGGGGGGGAGCTTTTTTGTTTTTTACAATATATTTCAACTAACAAAGATATTTTTAAATAATTAATAATAACTTTAAAACCACATTTTACTAAAAGAGGAAATGGGACTAATCCATTTTTTTTCATTTGATCCTAGAAATTATTATCATGAAGCAATATTTATTAGGAAAGGTATTGAAGACAAAAAAAAAACTGAGTAAAGAAAGAATCATGAATAATGAAAACTAATCTCTCCCATTTAATTTTCCCTACATCTGTCTAGATGAAATTACATCTACTAAATATTGACTTTGCTTCTAAGGACCTGAAGGCATATGACATACTTCATTTGACATAGATCACTATATTTAACCTTTGGGTAAAGATGGAGTCAGCATATCTCATTCAATGACACAGAAGAAAGTAATGCATAAAGAGGTGAAGTGATAAATCTGGGCTCAATTGTCACATTGTAATTGCCTTATAGATCCCTCTGCCACCTATGAGGAGGCCTGAGGGACTGGATTCGTTGTGGCTGCTTTACAGCCAGTTTGTCCTCTGCCCTAAAAGAGGGGGTTCTTCAATTAGGGTACTATGAACTTGGATTAGAAAAAATTGCCTTCTTTTTGTTTTTTCCACAAACTTCTAACTTAGGTTGCTTCTATTATAATGTAGGGCGCAAACTACAGTAGTATTAGCAGCACCTATGAATTTGCCAGAAATCATGTGAAATCCCAAATATTTTCCTATCGTATCACATTGTTACTGATTCCTTGCCATGTCATCTATACACATAGTACTTCAAAATTACAGCCATTGTTAGACCTATTATATTATGATAACTGAATTTCAATAAAATTTGTTTTCTCTGTAATCCTATGTATTTCTTGTTATGCATTCAAAAGCATTCTTCTGACTGCCAAAAGAATCTAAGGCACATGCACGCGCACACGTGCACGCACGCACACACACACACACCACACACACACACACAAGAAACACATGCAAGATTAAGAACCTCTGCACAGAATATCTCAAGCACTGGGGCATATGTAGGAGCCTCTGAACACCTCTAAGAGCTTTCAAGATAAGGAAAAACATCTTTGTTCCAGATGTGCCCTGATGTATGACCACAAAACATCAGACCCATTGTCTGGGGCATATGTTTGCCACATGTTACAATGTAACCACATGACAAATCAAGTCTCAAATCCCCATTCAGTGCTTTTCTCCTCTCGGGGGTGGTTCAGGAGAACCCTCTCTAGCCAAGAGCATCATCACACATTGCCTGGGTCACACACGAAGCAACTGCCGTTTCCACAACATAATCACAGACAGCGCAGCCAGTACAGTAGTTCACAGGCAACATTCCAAGACACAATCACTAAAACTAGAAACCACATAAAAAGGTTAAAACCTATCAATGTTTTCTCTTTAGCTGCCAAAACACTCCCTAGCTAGAGAGAGAATTGGGAGTATTTCTTCCACTTCATCAATTAGCTGTCACTTTGGGTGTTTTCCTATGGGCATTGAAGCCAAGCAGAAATGCTTCTGAATTCCAGCTCTTCTATCTACCATGAGTGACCTAAGGCAGATACCTTCCTGAGCTTTGGATTTTTTGACCTGAACAACCTCAAAGCATTGTTCAGTCTTTCATTTATGCACTCATTAATCGACAAACGCCTTTTGAGCATTCGCTATAAGCTATCTCTACCACAATCCTAAACAGACAATATAGAAATAGAAGGAACTTAGGAAAACCCAATATCAGGATATGTGAATACTCTCAAGACACAAATCCATCTTGGATTTTTGGGCCCATCTTGTTATGTGTCAGAACTCAGTACAAGAGAGATGAGGTTTCTCAGCAGCTCAGGGCAGGTAGAGAGGAAGGGGATCAAGGACACCACATATGTGCCTGAGAACCAGGTTAGTTCATGGTTGCCTGAAACAGACCAGAGAGCAGTGCACGTGGGTTGGGTACAATGCAAAGAATATGAGTGGCTGAAACAGGGGTCCACCTAGAAAGTCTAAGAGAAGATTAGCGGAGGCTACTCAGCACATGGATGGAGAAGAACAGCTATAAACCCAGGGTGGAGAAAGATTCCAGAGGGACACGATAACATTTGTCCAGGGCAAAGCAGAGCCTGTGTTACCTATCCTGAAAGCAGAGGCTGTGTTCTGGCTCTTGGGAGAAGGCTTGGCAAGAAGATGACAAGTTAACAGGCACCAGAGCTGACATCCGGAGCAGGCTGCTGATCGCACAGGGATGGAGAGGATGCACATGGCACAGAGAGAATGTTGGAACCCGGTAGTCACTGGAGTGTGAAACTGGGGCTAACAATGGAAGAGAACCAGGGAGTGAGCAAGTGTACCAAAATCCCAGGTTTAGGAAAATGACCAGTGCTAAGGAGAGAGTGACGTACCTGGGACCACATATGTCCTGCCTCAGTGAGGACTATCTCTGAACCTGGGCCAGGATTGGTTGGATACATAGAGGGCTTCAGGTACACCAGCTTCATGGCACTGGAAAAGGTGAAGCAGAGGAAGTGAATGATGAGAGGGGGTTGAGCCAACCAATGGTTCATCTTTAAAATGTGACCAAGAAAAGATGCAGATGAGGCTCTGTCATCACTTTACAAGTCCACCTACTTTCAATCTAGGCCCTTCCTGTCTTGGAAATATCCTAATACCTAAGGGTCTACTGAATCAGGATTTGCCAAAAAAACACATTACTCTGATAACAGTGAAAACTTTCAGAGAAACTGTATGTTCGTGACTAATAGGTATTGCCTAAAAACATACTGTGAAGAAACTAACATATCACAGATGAATCCATTTCAAAAAGCAGTTCCTCCTACTCAAAATTAGTACAAAAAATCATAGGAAATAAAATAATTTCTTATATCTAGAATTAAATTGGCAGGGTAAAACATTTGTAAATCCAGGTCATGAGTTTGCACTTAAGGCACTCAGTTTGCAATCCTCCCAAAGAAAATCCAAATATCCTATCCTGACAAACCAACCTTACTTGTCATGCAAATTTCTTAACATTTTTATTGTAATCCTTTTACATAACAGGCCCAAATAGGAGATGTCTTTTAAAGTTCTGTGGACTTTATTTTCAAAGAAGGAAATATGTTTAAGTTACAAAAACATGCTTTACTTTGTCATTGGGAAGTGCCAGCCCTAAAATGGCATGTATATATTACAAAATGAGTGGAAAGTAGCAGAAATGAATATATTTGTATAACATTTCAAAGATTATGATAATTTTTAATTTTTTCAATTTTTTTTTTACCATTGTCATATCATCTTTCCAAGAATAAATATATTCAAATACCCTCCTTTCTCTGACTTACTTTGAATTAGAAAATTGAACTGGTCTAGGCTTCAATTGACTGTAGCCTGTATTGATGATATCATAACTAAACCCAAATGTTATCCGGACACCTCTACTGGGGTTCTCCTTCACAACTCGTCTGCCACTAAGGAGCTGCTCTGACTTTGTTGTCTAAAAAATGCTCAAAGCACTTTAGAATAAAAAAGCTTTACAAGTTTTGAAAGCCAAAGTTCCTGAAGGTTTCATAACATTGAAGTGACTAAGAGGGATCTCTCTGGGGCTATAAGGGTGACTTCAGCTGACCATCACACCTGAGAGTCCACGACAATGACTATTATTTTCCTTTAAAACCACATTTCATCTTATGTCTAGGGAACTATAAACTTCCACAGTCCCCAGGGCTTCCTCCTCTCAACCTCAAGTTTGGGCTGAGGCCTAAATTCTCTGATCTCACATAAAAATTGCTATTAGTGCTTTTAAAAATAAATATCTTTCCAGTAGAGAACAAGTGAATAGGAGTTGATTGCCCAATCAGTAGCTGTACTTGGCATTGACAAATAATGACTACAAAGTTGCTTTCCAATTTTTAATATATAATCAAGGATGTTAGGTGATCACATCTGTTACAGATTGAATTGTGTCCCACAAAAAGATATGTTGAAGTCCTAACTGCTATGAATATGACCTCATTTGGAAATAGGGTCTTTACAGACGTAATCAAGTTAAGATGAGTTTATTAGGGCCGGTCCTAACACAATATGACTGGTTCCTCATAAAAGGAAAATGCCATGTGAAGCAGAGGCACACGGGAGAATGCCATGTTATGACAGTGGCAGAGACTGAAGTGCTGTGGCTGGAAATCAAGGAACACCGAGGATTACCAGCAAGCCACCAAAAGCTAAGATAAGGCAAGGAGGGATTCCCTTACAGATTTCAGAGAAACGTGGCCCTGCTGACTTACACCTTGATTTCAGACTTCCAGCCTCCAGAACTGTAATAAATTCCTATTGTTCTGAGTCATCAGTTTGTGGTACCTTCTTATGGCAGCCGTAAGAAACTAATACATCTCTGCTTCTTATTGCTAGTTTTCATATCGATGTGAGATTCTTGGTGGACTTTTCCTTGAAAGTACCTCATACATTCAACTACTGTAATTGGAGTGATAAAGAACCAACCTCATGAAACGCATAGGTTTACTATTTCAATAAGTATAACAAAAAGTCCCTCTTCCCAGATAAAATATAGGATGACTCATTAAATTTGAATTTCAGGTAAACAATTTATAATTTTTTAGTTAAGTGTGTTCTATGCATTACGGGGACGTCCTTTACTATAAAACTATTCACTGTTTATCTGAAATTCCAATTTAACTGGGCATCTAATATTTTTATTTGTTAAACCTGGCAGCCCTCTAACCCACCGCATTGATGCAAGGCCTGCTTCTGGAATAGCCGTTATCCCAGACAAACTATCTGAGCCAACAAGACAAACTACTATCTATTGAATACCATATAGCCTCTTCTTCCTCTTCAGTTTCAAGTTGCTCCCGTTTAATTTGTAGGCACTGTTAACAATTATAGATGGATGATGATTGCTGCAGTGAGTTTGCTTTGGGTAAGCACCATGACATCTATACAGCTTTTATAAAATGCTACACAATCAATAAAAAGAAATTAGAATCATCAATTCTATGTGTAAAGATGTAATCAGCTTTCAGGAGCATTTTGAATTTCAATGTTGTGACCAACATAAGAATATAGGAAGAACACAAAAGGGTTTTTTTTCCTCCTCCTCAACACTAAATTAATTATTTCTTGTAAAATGTAATATATCCCTTTATGGATAATACTGTTATTAGGAGACTTTGTAATCTGCTGCTTCGATCTTATTTCTTATCCTCCCTGGACCTCTGCTCCTTCATCTGTAAAATGAAGGAGCTGGAAGACAATTTCAGGGCCTTTGTCAGGATTCTGGAGTTAGCCGCAGGCTTAATCAGCCTTTCTCTGTGTACTGCTATTGCCTCCCTGGCACAGGTGACCCCCCCCTCATCAACGTTCCTCTTCCCTAGGGTTGGGGAATGACTTCCCAAGCAAAATGGAAACCACAAAAGAAACAATTATTAAATTTGACTGACTACATTAAAAGGCTCAATGAACAAAATTAAAAGGAAAATGACAAATTTTTAAAAATGTGTATGATACAATATAGAAAATTTTTAATTATATAAATTATAAAATATAAAAAATATAAAAAATTTAATGCCAAGAAAAATTTGGGCAAAGGCTATAATAGGAAATTTATATACTTACACACACACACACTATACATAAAAAAAATAATAAACATATGAAACATATTTCATCCATTGATAATTAGAGAAATATAAATTAAAGAAGGCGAGCACAATTTTGCCTATTAAATTGATAAAATTCTTTTAGTAAAACACCCAATATTAGAAACATGTACTCTCATACTCTGCTGACAACTATGTAAGATGATATAATCATTTTAGAAATCAATTTAGCAATTTATATCCAAGGCAGTAAAATCTACATTTTGATTCAGCAATTGCGTTTCTGGAAATTGTGTTCAAATATTTGCCTTTAAGACCTCACTCACTATATCACTGGTGACAGCAATAATTTGAAAACAATTTAACTTTAGGTTTGATCCAATAAATTATGACACAACCATATGACAGAATACTATGTAGCTATTTAAAAGCATGTGTAGAAGAGTATTTAATAACATGAAACATGTTCATAATATAGTAAAACCAATCTAAAGCAGCTACCAAGAGTATGATCCCATTGCTCTAAAAGAAAATATGTATATAAAAATATATAACCCTAGATAAAAGACCACAGGACATATACAAATGGAATGTTCTGGGAAGATATTCACCTGCAAGGTAGTGAAGAAGGCAAGACTGGGCAGAGGAAGGAGCTGATTGCAATGCAGCTGCAAATGTGATGGACCTCAGCTATCCCACAGAAGGCTCCGGAGCTAGGATGGCCCTCCAGAGTTGCTCCAAAAAGAGGGTAACAGGGGAGGCCTTTGTACACCCACATCACCAAGAGGAGTAACAGCCCGGGGCAAAGCAGTTCCCTATCGCAGAGGTTCAATCACAATGAAGAACACAGCTGTGAGCCTTTGGCAGCCCATATTCTTAGCAGTCTGGGGATGGATGTGCCAGCCCCAAAGAGGGGTCAGGGTGAGCCCCGCAGTATATCAGTGTAGTAGAACACAGTTAAGCCCCACCTCCTTTCCAAAAGCACACTAAGCATAAATTTTAAATATTTCAAAGGTATAGCTACACATGAAAATAAAATAAGCACATCCATGACCCGAAAAAAAAAATTTAGTGACAAACAAAGGCTAAAAACACAGAGTGGCTATGGGATCAAAAACAGGCAATGCTGGCTACAGCATAGGACAAGGGAAAGTAAGTCTGGACCCAGGAGGTGGTGCCACCTAGTACCACTCGATCCACTGGTAAAAGTTAATAGAAGACTTAACCACCCGTATACTCAGCACGACCAAAGGCCCAAGACTGAGTCACTCACCAAGTAAATAAATCACAACTCATTGAGGTGCTGGCTGAGGGCAAAGGAAACATGGGATTGGTAGTAGAATAAAGAAGTTATAAATGCCAACTCTAATCTTATAGCCAATTGCATAAGGAGGACTGCAGTAGTACATATTTTTCTTTAGTTTTTTATTTATATGTTTCCCATCCACCATTTTCCTATTTTATACAAGACACGTTGATGCAATAAACTTTATAATGTAGTTTTTAGGTTATAGGATATCAAGTTGGAATTCTGATTGAATTAAAAGAGGTTTGACTATCATTCAGAACCAAAAATGAAAGTGTGGCAACGATAAATACAGTTCTGTAAGCCTGGTCCAACAAAGAGGGGTGGGGGGGCAAATACAGGTGGATACGCTAACTGAAAAGATGCTAGGTATCCCTTTTCTGGGGAGAGAGTGTGTTTCTATTGAACTGAAAGACAGCTATGTCACCTTAGGGAGGAGCATGCTGTTGTTCTTTGGAAATTTAAATATGGGCAAAATTATATAAATAAATGCTAGCCATATACTATTCCAATGGTTAAACCACAATTTACTGTATCATTCCCTATCCTTTTAGGTTGACATTTATTTCCACTTTTTTCTATTATAAATTATGTAGTGATAACACTTTCCATGTTTTGTAATTTTTCAATAGAGTCATAGAATTGTGATCCAAGAACATATTTCTAATCTTCTCAGCCTTCCACAGCTCTATGGAAGAGTTTCTTTTCCCTTTCAGAGTAGCCAATTAGATCAGAAAAAAAAACCGGTGGCACCTTAGGGCCTCAGTATCAATTCCTGTTCATTGACTTCCCTGACTCTCCACATTAAAATCTTCATACTCTGAAGAGGAGGAGGTAGAGGAGGAGGAAGCTGCTTTTCAGGAGGGCTCATACTCTTATTTACTCATTCAAAAAACTTTTAAAAGAAATTTCTGAAGTTGTGCCCTAACAGTGTCTCTTTAACTACAAAATAAAATTATAGCACTCTTCCAGAAAGTATATAGGATTTCAGGGCACAACTTTTGTGTATTAGCATCAGTCCTCATTCCATTTTTTCTTTCTTATCCTTTTTTTATTTTGCATCATATTTCACCTATTTCAAATTTCTTTAATCACACCGTATTGTGGGTGCCTGAAATTCTTCCTGGGAGGAGAAAGAAAAAGAGAAAAAGTGAATCTGTATACTTATGACAGCAATTACTGAATGCCCAACTTAGAATAACTTAAACAATAAAGACCTATAATAATTTCAAGTAATAAATCTGAAGACATACCCTTCAAGAATTGGTCAAGCAACTTAGAGATGTCATCCTGGTCCCAGGCTCTTTCCATCCTTTTACTCTGATATCCTCAATATACTGGATTTTCACTTTCTGGTCGGTTCTCTCATGGTGGTAAGATGGCTGCAATGACTCTAAATATCACATCCTCACACCACAATACATAAAACCAAAAGAAGCAAAAAAGTCCCCTTGTACAAATCTCTCTAAAAGGGGAAAAAAAATTTTACCAAATGCACCCTACCAAACTTTTTCTTTTATCTCATTAGCCAGAACTGGGTCACATGGATACCATTAGCTACAAAACACTGAGAAAATGAGAATTTGGCATTTTCGGCTTCATTCAAGAGAAGCAGCCTTTTCTAGAAGGAAAGAGGTAGCAGTAAAGTGTATTTAGTAGAAAACCAAGTATCTGCGATAGCTACCGAATGGATGGGGTAGACAGGGAGTAGATGGGTGAATATATGTTTACATACCTACATAAAAATAAAGCCTTTTTTTTTTAACTTTGAGGTCCAACCTTTGCTTTCATGGTTTCTATCTATCTATCCCATGACTCACATGCATTCTGCCTTCCCTGCCTTGCCCACTCCCCTGTCTCTCTCACACACGAAGCTTCCAGTAAGCTTCTTGCAACATATTTCCTAATATTTTCATTTCAACAGTCCATGATGCAATATTTAATTGTTCTTTGTTTGGAACAAATGACATTAACCAGGTATATTTACATTTCATCTTAAGATGATATACCCTTCTGCTTAGAAACTACCAAACTTGTCTGGAAGTCTAATGAGTCACAATGAATAAGTTACTATAGGTGTGATTCAATAATCCATTTAAAAAACCTCCAATACATTAGTCAGATAAAATTATAAAATGCCTACTTATTGATATATAAAACTCCACAATCTACTAAACACTCTCATATTCATTATCTTACTAATCTTCACAATGACCCTCCAAAGTTAGTATCATTAGCATTAAACAGATGAAGAAACTACTGCTCATTAGAATTAGGTGACCTTGGCTAGTCCTAGTAAGCTTTAACTCACTTATTGAGACACATGGCAATTACTTTTAGGTTCTACACAAGTAGGAAAGAATCCAGCAATGTCTCAAATTTTATTAGATGATTATGTTTTTAAGAATGATGAGATTTTAGGCATATCTGTGGCCCTTAGTATTTTGTTCTATAAAATTAAGGCCTTTAATAGGTTAATGGTTCCCAACCAGCAATATAGCAACCAGAAAAGATGATCCAGTAAATCTCTGAGCCTTACCTGAGTAATATCTGAACAAGTACCACTACCACAAGCCTTTTTCTTCCAACTCTTACCCCTAATAATGATTTTACTCATTCATAAATTCATTCAGAAAATATTTATGAAACATCTTCCATAGGCTAGAAATTTACAGGGGAAAACATAAAGCAACAGAAACAGAGTTCTTCCCTAATGCCCAGGTTTTCACTGCAATAACTTTATATCCCTGCCCAGATTATCAAAATTTTATGCAAAGACTAAAAATTGTCATTTCCAAGGTTTCTTTGTGTACTAAACAGCTGTGGATCTATGACTTCAGATGTGAGAAATCAAATTAAGAGAGTGATTATAAGAAAGAGAGACCTGTAGAGAGAGAAATAATCAGTGAAAGGAAAAGACAGAAGCCAGATGTTAACAGCTCAGTTTTTTCCTATTAGCATTTCCTCAGATAACACATAGCAGTTGAGTGGGGTCCAGATAGAGCCAACAATTCCACAGACTCATATGTGGCCCCACAATGTCAGTTACATCTCCCCATACTGTGCCCTGTCACCAGATCAATTCCAGAGCTTGATGTTTGGATCACCGTTTGTATTACAGGACCCATCTGAGACCTTGATGCGGCCCTACACACTGTGCCTTTGAAGTCCCAGGTTTCCCAGTGGCAAAGATGGGTGGAGATGGAATTTTATGACTCCAAAAAGCCACTCGGAAGATTAATGACTTCTGTTTTGCAAAGTGTTTTTAAATCCCCAGATGAGAGTTGCTCATACAGTCGGCTACTGTATGATTAGCATTTGCTTGCTTTAAAGTGGTTAGTCCCGCCATATTTCAAGACCCCTAAAAAGACCCAGATTAAAGGCAATGCCCAGGAGTCTACTGATGGCTTTTAGATTGCACTTCCCCAGAGGCTGATGAGCTGACAGAGATAGAACACTCGTATTCAGCTCCACCTTTACAGAGACACATTGCATCTTCACTTTCAGATGTGGGATCAAGAGCATAAAAGTCACATTTGAACCAACATCTGATGTATCCCTTGAGGCCATGCTGCAGACTGCCACCATGCTGTTCTGTTTCTGGAATGTTTCCAGGCTAATAGCAAAATGATTTCTTATGGGACTATCAGAAGGGAAAGACTGAGTGGAGCTTTATCTTGCTACTTAGAAAAATAATTAGTAAATAAGTTTGAGTGATAATCACAGAAAATCCAAACTGATTTAATATACGTGGCTTCTAATTATGTGTAAATTGATTAGAAACTATACTTACAATCTGATAATCCTTAGGTAGTTCAAAGGCCAGTTTTGGAATTCTATATTGTTGTTGTCTATTTCAAGAGTGATTTTTTTTTGTCAATTTGAGCAATTTATACTTTAAAAGATAAAAATAAACTGCATTGATGTAATAAGGAAAAAATTAAATTACTGTATTGCTTTTCCCCTATGAAAAATTTTCCCTTTTCAAGTTTATTTCAAGTTTTTTAAAGGATATTAAATGCATCAGAGTTCCAGTTAAGATAGCGGAGTAAGTAAAGGCTGTGTTTGCCTCCTCTCACAACTACATCAAAATTAGAACAAATTAAACTACAGAACAACCATCATTGAAAACTGCCTGAAGTCTAGCTGAACCAAAGTCCTACAACTAAGGACATAGAAAAGAAGCCACCTTGAGACTAGTAGGAAGGACAAAGACATGGAACAAGCCGGACCCACACTCAGGTGTGGCACTTAAAAATAGGGAGGGCTATCTTGGCTGTGGAGGTCCCACCTGAGGATCAAGGGGTCAGGCTCCCCAATCCTGGGTTCCAGTGCTTGGAAGAGAAGTCCCATACAGGGTGCTTGTCCATAAAATAGGTAGGTGCCAGGGGAATAAGAGATGAAACCAGAGTAAGCATATAGTCTTCACTAAGAATGTGACTATTAGGAACATAGTAGTAGGACTTGATACATAAGAACCAAGTTGCTACTAGCCTAAAAGCTCTGGAAATTGGCCTTTTCTTGAGTGTCATTCTATGACAGGCACCTTGTAAACATTATTATTAATATTCACAACTCCAAGAGATCAGAGTGATTATCCCCATTTTACAGATGAAAAAAATCAAAGGTAAAGAAATTAAGGAGTTTGCCCAAGTTTATGTTGTTACTACAGTGCAGAAAAAGCATAATTCAAACACAAGCTACTCTGACATCCAAGTCCATGTGCCAGACAAACCCAGTTAACGTGAATTGCATAGCTGCAAACACATCTTTATGCATCTCTGTTTATTTATTTACTTGGGTCTGTGTTATGTGCAAAATCTTTAAAAACAAAAGCATAGAAACCATATAAAATAGTGACCATATTTTACACAGTAATCGAAAGCTATTGTCTGAGAAGTTCGTTTTGTGTCAGGTGTAACAGTCAGTCTGAACGAAATAATAGAGAAGGCTAAAAATAATATACCTTAACCAATCACGGGCAAAAGATAATGGATCGTGACCAGCTTAGATCAGTGATTCTCAAAGCATAGTCCTTGAACCTTCAGCATCAGTATCATCTCAAAACTTGTTAGGAGTGCCCCACCCAGACATATTGAATCAGATATTCTGGGGTGGATCTCAGAAAACTGTTTTAACAAGCCTCCCAGGTGAAGGTGATACAGGCTAAAGTTTGAGAACACTGGTTTAGACTTTAACCAGTTTTGATTTGACCTCTAAGGCTAAAGCATCCCTGAGGACACAGGATTTGGGGCTCTGACAGCAAGAAAGATGTCTGCTAGGAAGTCTCCTCAAAAAAAAAGAGAAACACTTCAGGGGATCAGAGAAGGGTTACAGGCCTCAAGGGAAGTGACATGTGATTTGGCCATAGGATGGGAGAGTTTCATAGAACCAAAAAGGGCATTTCAGAAAGTGGAAACAAATGAGAGAAAGAAGTCCTTATAGTTCCCTAACCCAGAGCCTCTTAACTGATTAGGGTTTATTTGTTGCAGATAAAGTAAAAATTCATTTCCTCAAATGTCAATCTAATACATATGAAAACCCCCAACTCCTTCTTTTTCAATTATAAATATGCCTAAAGGGGAATTGTAATTTTAAAGTATTTCAATGTGAGGTAAGTAACTA
The DNA here is from genome assembly GCA_003508835.1 of Eonycteris spelaea. NCBI lineage: Eukaryota > Metazoa > Chordata > Mammalia > Chiroptera > Pteropodidae > Eonycteris > Eonycteris spelaea. The sequence continues at coordinate 704,503 of PUFA01000201.1, forward strand.
ACTAATCCCTTAAAGATTATTTTTCATATTTAGATTAACTTAGTGGGACCTTGTATTACTCACACATAGTTCCTCTGTATACCTAAAGTATTATCACTACTTTTCTCAAATGGCCAATACAAGTTTAACAACAATATCTGGGGTCATATTTTTAACTACTGCTTTGTGGTTTTCTAATGTGAATAAGAAAGGAATACCAAAATTTGGCAAATAAGTAGGTTAAAGACAAGTAACAGACTGGGGTGGAATATTTACAATACACAGAATAGGAAAGGAGTTAATGTTCGTAATACAAAAAAAAGCTCCTACCAGCAAGAAAGAAAAACAACTCAATAGAAAAATGAGCATAGGAAGCAAACAAGTCATTCATTCATTCAACGACAATTTTATTTTATATTCAGTTTTGTTCACATATGAAAGGGCTCATCCTTCCTAGTTATGTGACCTTGAACAGTTTATTTAAATTCTCTCTGACTCAGTTTTCCCACCAGCCATAGGAAGATACTAATAGTACCTACTTCATAGGGTTTTTGTAAGTATTAAAATACATGTAAAGTACAAAAAGTTTCAGAAAATGCTAAATATTGCTATTATTGTTACATGTTACAAGATAAGCACTCTAATAGGCACTAGCAATTCTCAAAAGGAGAAAAATTAATGTTTATGTTTCCTATCTCTTTGTTAAAGTTCTCACTGAGTTTATTCAGCATCCTTATAACTGGCGCTTTGAACTCTGCATCTGGTAGATTGCTTGTCTCCATTTTGTTTAGTTCTCTCTCTGGAGCTTTGTTCTTTTGTTTGGGACATGTTTCTTTGTCTCCTCATTTTGGCTGCCTCCCTGTGTTTGTTTCTATGTATTAGGTAGAGCTGCTCTGTCTCCTGGTCTTAGTAAAGTAGCTTTATGTAGTAGGTGTCCTGTACAGCCTAGTGGTACAGTCTCCCTGGTCACATGAGCTGGGTGCTCCAGGCATGTCCCTTGTGTGGGTTCTGTATGCCCTCCTACTGTAGTTGAACCTTGATTGCTGTTGGCACATCAGTGGGAGGGATTAACCCTTAGGTTGATTGGGTTGTAAGGACTGGCTGGGACTACAGTGAAGGAGCTTTTGTGCAGGGGCTGACCCTACAGAGAAGGATTCGCTTTAACAGGGCTCTGGTGTCTGCCCAGTCTGCCTTTGGGTAAATCATTTGTGGAGGTGATTGGATGGTGCTCTGGTGTGGTCGAAGCTCACCACCAGAGCCCACCAGTATTTGGTTCGGGGCCTCTTGGGAGGGGCTCTCTTGCAGTATAAATTCAGCTGCTGTCTGTGCCCTGCACAGAGCCACTTGGTATGAGCTACAAAGGATCTGCAGATGGTGCCTCTTGTGCTGGACTTAGAGGTGCCCAGGAAAGGCTAAGCTGTGAACTAAGGCCAGCTGCCAGTAGTGCTGGGCTTGGGGCTGCTTAGCAAGATGTACAGGGAACACTGAGACTAGATCTACTTGCTTACAGTTTGTGAACCTTTGAGAGATTATAGGAAAGTCAGGAGCAGGAGTCAAGACAGGCCATTTGTATGGAAAAGCCACTGGAAGGAACTTGGGTGGGCCTGCAAGTTGGGTGAGGCAGGGTCTCTGATGTGTCACTTCTATTCCAAGAAATACTCACCACTTGGAGAAGAGCCTAGCAAGGAAGCCACCCAATCTACATCAAACTGTGATATAAAAAGAAATAAACCTTTGTTTATTAAGCCACAGAGATTTTCGGGTTTATCTGTTCCATAGAACAGATTAACCTAGCCTGATTACTACAGGCTCCATCAGTGACTTTACATTCTACTTAAGATTTAGAATCCAGAATGTCACTTAAAATAGACAGATGATTGAAGTTTAAGTCTTCTAAGTGGATCACATTCTTCCTTTTACATAACTATCCACATCCCATCTCCCAAACATATGCAAAAATACACACTACTATTTGGTACCTTTTCATGAGCCCACTAGCCATCCTATCTAATAGATGCTCCTTTCTCGGGGAAGTCATGCACATACATTCTATGTCATCCTTTCTCTGTAGCATTTAGGAAGTTGAAAACAGAGAAGATGATGAAGATAAGTTGAAAACACAAATTTAAATGATAAGGAAGAGAATATCACCAGTAGGTTTTATACATATCAGGAGAGTACTCTATTTTTCAGCATTAAAAATCATATCATATCAAACATACCATTTCAAATGAACACTTTCTTGACTAAAAAAAAATCTAGGCACATATATGAATTCTGAAAGAATAAAACACTTGAGGGAAGGGAAGAGTAGACATGCAATGAAATGTTTGAATTTTATCATGTCTGGTGCCAACCCATACATTTTTCCTACCTCTGTCTTTCTGGGCATAATGCATACATTGATCTGACTTTACTTGGGCTGTTCCAGCCCTCAACAAGGATATGCTTAACACTTAGTCATCCCTTCTATTAGAGGCTTAGGGAAGGCGTTGCTAGAATCTCCGATTGCAACATGAGCCCCCTTTACTGCCACTCATGCCCAGGACGCCCAAATGACCACTAGTTTCCTGTGTAGACCTCGAATCTATCCTCTTTAAGTTCCTATCATTAAGTTCCTGCTTTTGAGTTTATACAAATTTTTCTTTGGTCCCTATTTCAAGCTATTGTTCCTAAAACTATTCTTACTAGTCCTGCTCCCACCCCATAAAAAACTTACCCCCTTAGGTTGGGGCCTGTAATCAAGGATGGTTAATAATGCTGAGTATTAACACACCATATGCTAAGCTGCTTTCCTACAGCATCTTTAAATTCCCACAACCATACTTTAAAGTAGGTACTATTATTAGCACACTCTCCAAATGAGGGAACTGAAATCTAAGATGTTAGGGAACTTCCCCAGAGTTTCCAGACTAGGAAGTGGCAGAGTCACTGCTGTCTGACACTATTTAATTTAAAGAATTAAATGTACTATGGTATAATGGATTTCAAAATATTAATGTATTGTCCAGAGGCTAGCCAGTGGAAGAGATTATTGGACTGACTGACCATGTGCTGCCCCCGTACTGTCTAGGGCTTCCTAGGCAGCTGCTTAAGAGACCTGAGTGTGCATGTGTGATGGTGGCATGTGGGGGAGAGAAATCAGCCCAGCCAGGAAGGTATTACCCAAGTCAGTCCATAAATAGACAGCTCAGATACAAGAGCAGAAGCTAAGGTCAATTTTTCCACCAGTTAATCAAGAAAGACAAATGTAAACTTCACAACTTTTGGTGTTAGCCAAAAGTTTAGGCAAGCTAATCTGAAAACTGAAGGCATGCTATGAAAAACAGTATGGAGGATCCTCAAAAAATTAAAAATGGAACTAGTATATGTAAATCAAACCTTGATGCTATACGCCTTAAACTTGTATGTCAATTACTTTTCAATAAAACCGAGGGCGTGCACAAGGGAGCCCTATTTATGTGATGCCTGAACAGGTAGAAATGAGTTGGGGGATGAGGATCAGGAGGACTCCTTAAAGAAGTTTCACCTGTTGCTGACCATCTTCTCAGTACTGGATTAATCCAGCCTCATTTCTCCTCCACATCTCCCTCCAGAATCAGTAAAATCAATCTGATCTCTGAAAGGTTCTTTATCATTTTAAATCTATACTGTTATATATTCGGAGTAAGAGAAAAAGGCAAGATTCCGGTTATTTGTATAGGTTTAAAAAAAAAGTAGGTGAAACTGAACTGAAATACTCTATTTGGTCCAAGATAAACATAATCACATCCACACTCATTTATTTGAGCCATATGTGAAGTTATAATATAGATTTAACATCAGGTTTCAAACCATGCATTGAATAAGAGCACCCTCATCAGGCCACAAAAAAAATTATCAAGTTATATTAACAGTGCTAAATTGTCACTTAGCTCCCAAGATGAGTAAGTTGTGCAGCAATAAGCGAAAATTACAGAAGTATATGCCAGCCATCCCATAATTGTCTTCCTAAGCCATCTTACCATCTTATCATTTAATAAAGGCAATTTCTAGGCAATGTTTTGTGTGTAGGTAGGAAAAGAACATTGATGTTAAAATGTTTTAGTTCAAGCTCTAACACTAACTGTGTGACCTGAGTAAATCAATGAACCTCTCTTAGCCTCCATTTACTCATCTCTAAGATAGGTATAACCATTACTAAGTCTGCCTCACTAGGGTCAAATAAGATTCATCTCAAAGTACTTTGCAAATTATAAAGCAAAGATAAATATCAGATATTGTCAGTATTATCTTCACTGGAATTATGTAGATGAAGAACCATTTCATTTGGCAAGATCAAGAAGGTAATGACTAAAAAGACATTTGTATTTCTGTGAGATAAGTATTCACTTTTTTAAAAAGTGATGTGATCTTTAATTACAAGAAAAAAAGCACTAGCTTTGCAGAGGATCTTTGCTACACATAAAGATGTGCACTTTAGACTCACATCTTAGATGATCTACTTTTTAACTCCTTGTCAAGGATTTGAATCATTTAAATTAGAGTCAGTATTAACAAAGATTCATTAAGTACCGGAGAGGTAGGGCCTGCTATGCTAGGTTTTCAAAAGAGCCCAGTGAAATGCACTGAATTTGTATTTAAATCTTAGATGTGAGGAGGCATCTCAAGAGGTCATCTAATGTAGCTAGTAAGTTTCTCTTACAGCTCCTGTGTCAGAGAAAGATCTCAAAAGATAAAAATCTGTAAATGACAGTTACCTCTAGGAAGTATATAGTTCAAGGTAGAACCATCACATCTGTATTGTTCGAAAGTTTTAAATAACAAATACATGTTGCTTTGTCACTTAAGGAAAATGATTTGTTAAAGTCAGTACTTTTTTTTTTAAATAAGCCACATAGTTCAAAGCCTTGCTTTCAAAGGACATTCTAGAGATAAGATATATAGTCTAAAGCAAGATTCCAGACTCCTTGCTTGCATTACACCTACAAAAACTTTGAAAACTGTTATTTTCTTATGTAGTTTTAAGTGAAACATCCAGTGATGCAGGACAGGGCAAATTACCCCAAGTTGGTGGGGGGAGACTTAGCCCAGCACCAAGAGAAAGGGGTCCTTTGGCGAAAGTGTAGAAAAAATTCCACACACACACCACAGCTGGAATCGAAAGAAAAGTTTATTAGAAAAGGGGTAAAACTCCACAGTGGTCTCCTCATAGAGGCAGAGAGAGAGAGAGAGGGACCAAGAGAGACGTGGAAAGACAGTGAATAGCGGCGGACCAGTGTTCAGGGAATTCAGTTTACATAACATTCCTTAGTTCCTGTGAGTTATTGTTTAAAAGATTTTGTTAACCCATTTCCTTTGGTGTGGACATACAGTGAGGAAGGGGAAAAGTATATCGCATGAAAAGATAAGAACATTAGAGTGAAAGGCCCGTTGGCAGTTCCCAGCCTTTAATCCATAGGTTCCCCATGGTTTTAGCCATGGTGCCTAGTTCCCCTTGCAGGTGTGGTGAAGGGTGTTAGTAATCCAGAACATCATGATCTTCCTTTGTCCTGAAGGTGTCCTCCTGGCTTGGCTGCAGGACTGATCAGCATGTTCCAGTCTCTGAATGTAGCTTGATTAACATTTTTAATTCTCTTGCCTCCTCCCTACATTAGAAGTTTTTTCATTATAAACATACTCGCAAAGGATATAATTTTGGCATGTTGTAAATTTTGATATTTTTAATGTATACAATTGAATCTGAATATTATAGTAACTCGATATCCATTTTTACACATTAAGAAACAAGCTCTTCTTTAAAAATTCTATAGCACTCAACTTTCTCCTTTAATTCTGAACCAGTCAAGGTTCAGTGCAAAAAAACAGAAACCACTCAAGGTATTTTAAGCAGAAAGGAATTTAATAGAGAAAATTGGGTTCTTATAAAACCACCAGAGCAAGCTCTAAGTAAGCTTCCAAAAGTCCAGCCTAGGCAAATATTACCGGGATAGAAAGTGGATCCATGGTTTCCGAGGGCTGAGTGTCTGGTGGGTCAGGTGGATAATGAGTAGTTAATAGTATTACTGGAACATGACCCTGTTTGTGCATTGTCTATGGCTGCTTTTGCGCTACTAAAGGGAGTTGAGTAGTTGCATGCAACAGAGACTGCTTAGTCCTTAAAGTCTAAAATATTTACCATCTGACCCTTTAAGAAAAAGTTTGCTAACTTGTAAGGGGGGAGGCGGGGTTAACCTTTAATTTGAAGATGCAGTGTTGAATTGTCAGAAATAAACATGTAACTTTTCACCTTCTCTTCCTTAAAATGAAGCTAAATAAGCACTCAGGGCACAGATTGAGACACTGATAAAAGCAAGTCCTTGCCAATTGTTTCTCTCTGACAAGAATGAAAAATACAGAAAATAACTTTGCAGACTGGAGTTTCCCATCATGCTTCTTACAAACTTTAATTATTCCAAATCTAAGATAAACAATAGTTTTATTTTTAAATGGTAATAGTTAAAGTACACTAAAAACTGCAACCTTTGCAACTATTTAAATTTATGATGAAAAATTTTAAGTGTCAATTTTAAAATATATGTGGAGTACCTAGCTGTTTTTGTTTTATTGTATTTTTTTAATTCTTAGAACATGCAAGTAAAATGTTTAAAGACCCTGGCCCAAAGAAGAAAGTCATCTTTGATTTTAGCAAGAACCCTAGTGGATATATAACCTCCCCCACCTAGAATTATTAAGAGTTAGCTATCTTTCTTTTATTATTACTCATTGTTAAGGCACATAGTATCTCTGTTCATTGGCATATCACATTATAGAGGTTTCCAGAAGTAAAGGTCTATGTACAAGTAATTCCTGGTATGGATACATAAGCGAAGAGGAAACTAACATCTATTGAGCACTTACTATTTTCCAGACTCTACATAAATTATCTTATTTCATACCTTAATTCCTTACAATTACACTTTGAGGTACATGGTATTATACTAATCCCATTTGTTAGCTAAAAAACAAAACTGATACCACCTGTTTAGGTAATATACTTATACCCATATAGCTTAGTATACAAAACTAGAATACAACCCCAAGACTGTTTCACACCAAAGCCTATGTACTTTCTACTCCCTGCACTGCTTGGTTCAGCTTTCTTATATCTCAGGCCTGTATTTACATGTATTGAGTCCACAACATGCAAGTATTCTGGTACCTACAGTGATAATACTTAGTTCCTAACAGTCCCTGAGACTTAGTTCCTCCACAATCATCCATTGACAAGATAGTTAAACTATACAACCACCAAGGGTGCACCAGTGCCAGCCACTCCAAACAGATGCCAGCACAAAGACAGGTAAGGGGCTCCGTGGGTTTACCAGGCAAAATCAGCCCTTACTGTACCTAAAACCATAGCATTTTTAGAACTGAAAAGGATAAACCTGCCCAACTCCCTCATTTTTCAGATAAAGAAGCTAAAGACTACAAGATTAACAATCTGCCAAATGTCACACTGTCAGTTACTGACTGGGCCAGAATAAAACACCAGTCTCCAGAATCTCCTTAATTTTAATGATTTTGAGAGTATGTGAATGACTGACATAGTTCTGCTTTCTGTTTTTTAGAATCTAAAAGAACTTGAGGTGGCTTCACATATATAATCTCCAAAGCCAGGATGGTTTCAAATAAGAAATTAAAGGTTCAGAATAAATCTGTGAATTTCTGTTAAATAATTCCAGTTAGGCAAGGCAACCAACCGATGATGGTTGACCTCACAGATTGCAAGGACCTTGTCAGCTTACAATCCCTTATTTTTTCCACCTACAGCACCTGGTCTTCCTAGGTGGTCTCCCATCCAAGTACTAACCAGGCCCAACCCTGCTTAGCTTCAAGATCAGACAGGATGGGCTTGTTCAGGGTGGCATGGCTGTATACTAATCCTGTTCTGATACCTGCCCTCTTTCTCTTCCTTTTGTACGTCATCATCCACTACTTGCATTTTATCAGCGGGGAAACTGCATCTCATGGGGCATACAAAAAATCCAGGGATCTTGTTAAATTGCAGTCTGATTCAGTAGGTCTGGGGTAAGGGCCAAGATTCTGCATTTTTAACAAGCTCCTAAGAGATGGCAGTGTGCTGATCAGCAGACCTCACATTAAGTAGAAGAATTTAAACAACATTGTATGAGGAGTGTTGCTTTACAAAAGGAATTTTCTAAATTAAAAAACAGGAAGAAAGGCTGGATAGTGTTCAGGATTACCCAAATTAAGACAATCCCTAAAATCAGTATTTCTGAGCACTGACCTCTAACCAGTAAGCAAGCAGCTTCATCTGATGTGTTGGGAAATAATATTATCAAGCCTCCTTAGTCAAAATACACACACACGCGTGCGCGTGCACATGTGTATGTGTGTGTGTGTAAAATGAACATACCTATCCTGGATGACATTATCTTTTACACTTTAATAAAAATAATGATGCTTCTTAGAATACTCATTAAAAACATACACTGCATTTTTCTCATGGCTAGCAATTCCTGAGATTGTATTTCTCTGGGCTCATTACTCTTCACACTGCTTTCTAAAAACAACTCTACCACCAAGTGGACAATACAGAAATTAGTTTATATGATACAATATTCAGGCTTTATCCAATTCCGTTCTCCAACTTCACAGGTTAGTGAAGGCTTATTAATCCTGAGCTAATTAATAGAGCCCCAGCAGGGCTTACTACCTAAAGACGGACAACCTCAGAAGATATGTCATATTAAAGAACCATTTTCCAATATCATTTAAACAAAGGCACCTGAACAGAAAGACCCTGCTGATCAGAGAATGTATAACAACAGATAAATATTTCCTTCATGGACACCAATGATTATAATGCATGGTTAAAGCAGCCGTCTAACATATGAACTCATGTTAATTCACAACCACAGATGTTGAACAATGCAAGCAACACTGTTTTCCTGCTTTTATCTTGGGTTTTTATAATTCTATACATACTTCAAAAACACGGAAGCAGAAACAAGCAAACATTACAGAAAAGTATAGTACAGTGAGGGAACCACGGCCCTCCCACCGTGGGGATGCTGTGTGGCCCTCCCTTTGACTCTGGGCTCAGTCATGTAATTTATTTTGACCAGTAGAATATTAGCAGATTTAACAGAAGCAGAGACTTGGAAAGAGCTTGCTTGCTTGAGTTCATTTGTTCTTGCTCCTCTGCTAACACCATGAGAACATGCCCTGGATTGCATTCTGTCTCATAGAATTTGTATTAAGATTTTTATTCCTATAAATTTCACTCTAAGGATTGTTTTAGCTGCACCCTATACTTTGGCACATTGTATTTTCATTTTCATTCATGTCTAAGTATGAATGAATTTCTCTTATGATTTCTTCTTTGACCCACTGGTCAAATCTGACCCATATTTTAGGAGTGTACTACTTTTCACATAATTCGAATTTCCCAAAATTTCTTTTAGTGATTTCTAATTGTATTAAATTGTGGTTAAAAAACATATTATGTAATTATTTTAATCCTTTTAAACTTATTGAGGTTTCTTTTATGGCCCAATATATGGTCTATCCTGTAGAATGTTCCATGCACACTTAAGAATATGTATTCTGATACTTTGGTGTAGAGTTTTCTACAGTTATCTATTAGTCTAGTTGTTGTAGAGTGTTATACAATTCTATTTCCTTGTTGATTTTCCTAGTTGTTCTATTATTAAAAGTGGGGTATTAAAATCCCAACTTTTTTTACTTTCTATTTTTTCCTTCAATTCTCTTCGTGTTTAGTTTATGTAAGGGGGCTCTATTGTTAGGTGGATAGATGTTAATAACTATGTCTTTCTGATGAACTAACACTTTAGTCATTATAAAACGTCCTCTTTGTCTTTAGTAACATTTTTTTTGTCTTAGTCTATTTGTCTCACATTATTATAGCTACACCAGCTCTTTGGTTGCTATTTATATAGTGTATCTTTTTTTCATCCTTTTACTTTCAAATTATTTGTGACTTATAATCTAAAGTGAGTCCCTCGCAGAGAGCATACAGTTAATGTTTTTCAATTCATCCTCCCAATCTGTGCCTTTTATTTGGAGTGTACAGTCCATTTATATTTAATTTCATTTAATTACTGATAAGGCAGGGTTTATGTCTGCCATTCTGCTATTTGTTTTCTACATATCTGATGTTTTTCTGTTCCTCAAATCCTTCAACACTACCTGCTTTTCTGTTCAATAGATATTTTCTAGTGTACCACTTTAATTCCCTTGTCAATTATTTTATTATATATTTTTGAGTTGTTTTCTTCCTGGTGAGTACCATTAACATCTTAAGTTATAATAGTCTAGTTCTGATTAATGCCAACTTAATTTCAACAGTATGTTTTTTAAAATTGCTCTAAATAGCTCCATTCCCCACCACTCCTCTACGCCATTATCATAAATTATACCTGTATATATCATGTGCTCATCAACATAGATTTAGTTATTGCTTTTAGCAGTTGTCTTTTAAATTAGATATGAGGGGGGGAAAGTAATAACAAACAAAAGCTACATTTGTATTATCTTTCACATGTATATATGTGGTTACTTTATTAATGTTCTGTATTTCTTCATGTATATTTGAGTTACTATATAGTGTTCTTTCGTTTAGTTTTTCTTACATTTAGATTTTCTTACAATTAATTTTTCTGGCCATGCCTTATTTCTCCTTGCCCTATATAGAATTCTTGGATGACAAGTTTTCTTTTTCTTTCAGCACTTTGAATATGTCATCCAACTATCTTCTGGCCTCCATGGCTTTTGATGAGAAAGCAAATGCTATTGCTAACGTTAATGCTATTGAGGTTCCCATATATGTGATGAGTCTCTTCTCTCCTGCTATTTTCAAGACTCTAGCTTTGCTTTTGGCTTTCAGCAATTTGACTATGATGCATCCAGATGTGGATCTCTTAGTTCACCCTATGTAGAGTCTTCTTGAACTTCTTAGATATGTAGATGAATGTTTTCCATCAAATTTGTAAAGTTTTTAGCCATATTTCTTTGTGTATTTTTTCAGCCCATTTCTCACTCTCCTCTCCTTTTGAACTTCCATTATGCCTATGTTGGTACATTTGTTGGTGTCCTACTGGTTTGTGAAGCTCTGTTCATTTTTCTTCATTCTTTTATCTTTCTGTTCTCCGGACTAGATCATATCAATGTATTATCTTCAAGTTCCCTGATTCTTTTTCCCCCAGTTTAAATCTGCTGTTGAACTCTTACAGTAATTTTATTTGTTTTTATACTTTAACCTCTAAATTTTCTATTTATTTCCTTTTTATGATTTCTTTCGCTTTATTAATATTCTCTGTTTGGTGAGATGTCATTATCATACATTAATTCTTTCAATGTGGTTTGCTTTAGCTCTTTGGAATATTTTTAAAAACTGATTTCAATTCTTTGCCTTTTAAGTCCACATCTGGGTTTCCTTAGAAACAATTTCTATTGATTGCTTTTTTCACTGTATGGAATGTATTTTCTTGCTTCTGTGTATGCCTCAGAAGATTTTGTTAATAACTAGACCTTTAAGATAATATAATGTGACAATCAGAGCTGCCCATCCTCACTTACAGAGTTGGTTGTTGTTGCCACTTCCTATAGTTGTTTATTTAGTAACTTTTCTAAACTAATTGTGTAAAGTCTACATTTTTGTCATTTTAGTGTCTCTACTTGGTTAGCTTATTGGTCAGCTAATGACTGAACAGAAATTTTCTCTTAACTACCTGGAGCCAATAAATCTCCCAGACTTTGCTGTGAGTGGCTCTGTGTGGGTACTAGGGCAAGCCTTCGAAACTCATTTTATAATTCCACTTTAGCCTTCGCTTCCTTCTTGCATACAGAATCTCAAAGTCAACCAGAAGCGAGAGCTTAGGGCCCTTTCAGGTCTTTCCTAGGCATCCTCACAGCTCTTCCACATACATGGCCTTTTAGATTACCAAGAATATACTGAAGCTTTCCAAAGCTCCTGTGAGACATTGCATTTCCCAGCCATTCCTTTTAAGCTCTTTGTTAGTCTATTGTTTGCACCAACTGTTAACCATCACCCAAGACATCTGCAAAGTTAAAAGCTTGCCTATAATTGTTTTTGACAATGCCCCTGTGCAAGGAGAAGTTTTTTAGCATTGCTTGAACTCTGAGTCAGCTCTGTAAGTGAAGTCTTCCAGGTAATCACCAGACAGGTCAATAAAAACATTTCTATGAGAATGAGGCTTTGAAAGAATTCCAAATACATTCTGCTCTCTGTTGTGGCTGCTTAGCTACCCTAGGAATATGAGCTATTATTTTTTAAGGCTATTGCATAGCTGGGAAGTGAGGAGGGGTTTACTGGGGCAGGTTAAAATGCCACAGAACTCACTGTTCTTACTAAGATTCAGCCATTTTTCTCGAATAAATGGTCCCCAAGTTACTGTAAGCCTTTGGTTAATTTCTAGAGTTCTGAAAAAGTTAATTCTGAAAAATGTTGCTAGTTTTTTCATTGCTCTTATGGAGAGAAAAATTTTTGGAGGTCCTTTTTTCTGCCTTTTTTGCTGACATTCTACCATAATCAAAACCATGGCTAACTACAAAAGCATTTGTAGCCAGACACCAGCGACACACCATGGAAATGAAGAGTTAGGAGCTGTGAGGTAATGAAGACATAACAAAGAGCCTGTGTCTTCTGTGAAATTGCCCCATAAAGCTCATTCAGAATATCCACTAATTCCCAACACCTCTTCATCCTCCTTTAATTAAATCTTCTCTTCTTTAAACACCAGCACCAAGATAAATGAGAGTAAGCTAATTCAATCTTATTGATTCTCTGTTTTGTTTAATCACTAGTTACTGTTTTATTTAATTACTAAAGATTATTTTCTACTATTTCTATTTCAAATGCACCTTGACTCAGTTACATTCCCACAGAGAAATGTGCTCTACATTCCAATCACCTTAAAACTTTTTAAACCCAACAGATTTTTTAACAAAGAATTGGCTGTATGCCATTAATAGCTGAAAAAACAACAGATTTTTTTAAGTGGCATAAACTGGTGGATTATTGGAAACCTCTGAAGAAAGTAACACTTAAACTGAATTTTGAAGGACAGAAGAGGAATTAGGAAAATGTGAGAAAGATTGTATGGCCAAAAGCTTCCAGTCTGGATCGGCACAATATGACCTCAGATCAGTGAGCAAACTAATTGGTTATGGTGGTGATTAATGTGGGGAGGAGAAGAAGGTTAAGGTCAGGGAGACACTGGAGTTGGAGAATACAACAGAAAACTTTAACAGGCAAAGAATTTTGGATTTGATTTGTAGGACTATGGTTCAAACCCATTTTCTCTCCTCCAATACACCTGAGAGACGCAATGCAATCACCCCTAAGAACAGCAGTGACTCACAATTCAAGAGACCGTCAAAGATGGGGATGAGGTAGTAAGAATGGTATCAGAATCTTGGTCGAGGGTGGGCAGTGAGGGACATGAGAGATCAGAGAGCCCCACTTGAGATTCTGATATTCCTTCCTTTACCACTCCTCATGCCTCCGTACCTCTCTGAATGGAAATGAAAAGCCAAGGGAAAACTTTGAGGAAAACACTGCCTTTCTGAAAATGCCTCAATGGCTGTATTTCATGGAGTAATTGCCTAATTTCCTAAATGTTAGACAAGTGTATTTCTGTACTTTCCGAAAGGTAATTCATAGGATATTCATTCTACAGGTGCTATCTGTTTAAAAGGGTCAGTCCACATAAGTTTGAGAAATCCCACATTTCATATCCCCTTCTATAAGATAATTAACCATATTAATTAGCTGACTATATCATCTAAAAACTTTCCATAGTAGAGAAATCTGTTCAATCTTTTGAACTCAGAGTTTCCACACACTTATTTGATCACAGATATTATTCTTACATAATACCTATTAATAGGTGTTGCATTGCATCTCTCAGAAAAAGATTGAGAAACACCAGTCCATGTAGCTCCTATGTGGTTGGGGGCATGTCATATGTGGTTCTGTACCCGCCACAGATCCTACACAAAACAATAAAATACAGATATTCAGCAGGAAGTGCCATTGCCGCTACTCTCTAGAAACTCCACTCCCTACAATCCTTTCTGTCTAGCTCTTATTTGCCTCTAAGTTCCTCATGCAGAGAAGAACCTGACCCCAGTCCTGTCTCCCACCGTTTAAGTCCCCCAAATAGCTTTATTCAGTGAGCATTGTAAATCAAGGCTCCCAGGTTCTTCATCTGTTATCTGGGACCCTCACCAAAGTCCATCCCTTGAATCTGAGTTAAATAACTAAGCTAGCTAAAAGAGAAACCAGCCTGGAGCACGTGGTGGCATTTTTCGGTCTTCCTGTGTAATTAGCTAGAGGAAAGAGATGGGTCATGAAAAGTTGCTCAACAGGGACAAAAAAAAAGATGAGAATCGGCCTGTCTGGGGCTGAATGAGTTACAGAAGAGAACAAACAAAGCAGATGAGAACGAAAATAATGTATGACCTTCCTCTCAGCTTCCGTTTCCTCCCTCTGTTAAAGCTAAGTGGCCTTTTAAATTCTTCACCAGCACCGCGTATTCGGCTTTCTCCTTCAAAGCTGTGCTCTGTGCTCCCTCTGCTGGCCGGAACGTGGCAATTAGATTTAAAAACAATTACAGTATCATGGTAATATTTGAGTGGTCTGCAGTGATGTTTACCATCTACATATCCTCCCTTACACTTGTCTACACTTTCTAGCAAAGATGAGAATTCAACTTCTTTTGCATTAGCAACGACAAAAGAAAAGGGAGAGAGAAAGCGGATGGTTAAATTGTTGTACTTTATACTATAAGATGCAGCCATTTCAGTGAACACACAATGCTATATATATATATATGCGCCTTACTGGATTTTGTTAACTAATATCACCATAACAAATAAATGAATGAATGAATGAATGAATGAATGAATGAATGAATAAAATGCCTTGAGGAAAAAAATAAATAAAAATAAAATGCAGCCACCTAAATTGTGTCCATCACTGTGCGAGAGGATGGACATAAAAATATTGGTAATACTTGGCCTCTACTCTCAGGAACCATACAAGTTAAAGAGAGGAAACCAATATATATAACACATTTCTCAGAAAGGAAAGATTTTAGAAAATTACTGTTACATGTGCTTTGATGATTCGAATATGTTCACTGAATCCATAATGAGATACCTCATATAGGCCAGGCTGTGCTTTCTTAAATGTGCATCTTATTGGAGATACTGGGTTACATGATAATATGGACTCATCATGATATTAACAGCCATGCATTATGGAACACCTACTGAGAGCCAGTCACAATATGCTTTATGTATGTTAGTTCATTTTATGAATTAGGTTCAGAAGTTAGCCTAAGGAAGAAACTGAGGTTCAGAGATGGCAAGATCACTCAACTAGAAAGTGGCAAGGTCAGCATTTAAGTCCAGGTCTGTTTGGCTTCCCACTACACTATCCTCAATCATTACCCAGTTTCCACAAATATCATGGCTACCTAAGGTTATCCTCCACTTGGCTGCTGAGTATAATGGAAAACCCTATCACAATATTCAACAATAGTATCCTACATCATGCTCAGTGAGCAAAGCACTATGTGCTCTGTGAAACTCCTGGCCTTAAGAAGGTTACAGTATAATAGAGCAAGGGCTATGTACAAAATAAATTAAACGTAGCTAATGATTCTCTACAAGCCAAAAATGGCCAGTTTGAAAACATAATGGGGAATAAATTCCATTAACGAAAGCAGGCAAATATCAGAGAAAAAATACATTTAAAACTTTGTCAAGCCTTTATGAAGAAACTTATAGAGCTTTTACAGGAAGATATAATAAAGAATGACCAGAAAGACAACCTACTTTCCTGGATGAAAAGACTCAATATTCTAAATATATTAATTCTCTCCAATTTGTTAAATTTAAAGCAATTTGAGCTACTCTTATTGAATCATTGTGATATCTCTCAGAAACAGGCATATAAATCAACTCTAAAATCCAATTTACATATATAGAGGATAATTTAGTCTATGGTAAAAGTGGCATTTCAAATTAGTGAGGAAAGGATAGTGAATAAATTGTATGAAACTACTGGCTATACACTGCAGAAAACACAAATTCCTACCTCACAAGACACAAAAACAAATTTCAGGTGGATTAAAGATTTAAACATTAAAACAAGCAAACAAAAGTAACAGAAGAAAAAGAAGGGATCATTTTTATATGGGGCTAGTAAAGGAATCCTTGACTAAAATGACCCTAAGGACCAACATTATAATAAAAAATACTCACATGGTAGACTAGGTAAGAAGCAAATATGTCTGCAAAAGGATACCAAAACAAAAAGAACATGATAAGCCACAGAGGAAATATTTGAAAAATATATCACCAAATAATATCACCAGTCAAAGAAAACATTTTATAAATTTAAAAAAAAAAAAAAGGTTTCAGAAAAATGTGTATACATGTGTTCATCAACGTTAAATACAAAACGACATTAAAAAGAAAAGGCAAATATAAATTAGATTATTGTAGTGGTTATTTTTATGAGACAGTAAAACTAGAGAGGCCTTTACTGGTATATTGTTTGAATTTCTACAGCGATCACACACTATAAGAAAAAAACTGGGCAGTTCCATAGAGTAGTGGTTAGCCTTCTGCTTTACACGCAGAAAGTCTTGGGTTCCCGCCCCCGGGTGCGCCAGGCCCTGGGAGTGCACCGTGAGTGCATGGCAGGAGATGCCCCACCTTCAGAGATCCAGTCCTTAAGAGGAGACAGTAACATCCATGGGGGGGGGGGGGTAATTAAAAGGAAGAAAAGAAAAAAAACTATAAAAACATTTTCATTTTGAAGAACAAAAATACGAGAACTTTTACTTATTTATAGGAGAATGTCAATACCTAATTAAAAGCACCCTGAATTACTGAATGCTTGAAAGTCTCCAGTTTATGGAATATTTACAAACTCTCTAGCGGCCTGAGAAAGTGGATGATCCATAAATTAGTGACTTTTCCTTCTAAGAAGCGAATCTCCAAAAAGCAATGATAGATCTGCTAGTCAATGAAAGTAGTCAAGAGGTCTAAAAGCTTGCTTTAAAAGAAATAGACAATGATGAAATGTCCCATTTCACCTTCCCAGGGATCCAGCTTCTCACCACTCTTTCTGCTCTACCCTCAAGGTTTTGTCAAACTATCAAGGGAAAGGTGGAAATATCTGTGATGTTTTTATATTACCTGCTGTGGGTTTTACTTTCCTTCAGTTATTCCTTTTGCATAAAAATAGAGAACAAAGAAAATGGAGGACAAAGAGGAGGGACAGAAGAAGAAAAGCAGGGAAAGAAAAAAAAAGATTCTCATCCCTTAATGTTTCAAAATAGATTTTGTAAACTCTCTGAAGAGAGAATATATGGAAAGAAAAGGTTGGAGACAGCAGAAGCTAACATTAATGCCGTAAATTAGGAAGAAGGCCTGGGGTGATAGGAGGTTCCCAACTCAACTTGCTGGGCAGAGAGTCAGAAGGAAGCAATCCAATTATCCACAGAGTCCCGCTGAGAGGTGATGAGTAATGGACTGCGGTGATGATAAAGACCCTCAGTAAATTGGGGATCCAAGGGCTTCCTTCCCAAGTGAGGTAAGGTCTATGAGCTGCTCCATAAGACAACAATTGACAGCACAACAGGTGGATGACAGCATTGACTGTTGACCAGAGGCTGGAGACAGCCTCTCAAGGCTCTCAATATCTCAGAATAGCATGAGGAAGCAGCAAAAAGTTTTCCTCACCCCTAAGAGGGCCACAAAAGTGGCTAAGAAAACCAGAGGACCTAATGGAGTCTTGAGATTCTAAGTAGAGAGTATGTGAATTGATAATCAGAGACAGATAAAAAACAAACATTAGCAGTGGACGCCACCCTAGAGAGATATAGGTCACAAATAAGGTCTCTCCCTCCACCAAGTTCCCCACACACAGAGATGCCACCCCATATAGAAAGGAGGGGGAGTTCTTGAGTTAACTGAGGAAGCCTGACATTGACTAGATTAATCCTCAGATATCAGGTAAAACAGAGCTTAAAGAAAGAGTTCTGTTATAAATTACGTTTTATATTTCATAGACCTGAATTTGTGGATTGTACAAAGTGAATCCACTACACAGGACTGTTTTAATAACCAGATGAAACTGAGACAAGGGAGGTCCCATATATCCCTCTGAAACTATCAGATATTTCTTGTCATCACTACAGCTCATGATATCATTTCCCAGTCACTTTCAGCTCCACTATTTACTAAATAGAATGGGCACTGCAATGTGGCCAAGCTTATTCAGCTTATTTCTACTGTGAGCAAGAATATACCAACACATTATCTCTAAGCTGATAAGACACATTGATTCAAGATTTCCTTTATATATGGAGGATACATGATTCAACAAAGCATTTTTCTCAAGAGCTAGAGTCCAGACCAGTTTGCTGATTGTCAATCCAATTTGATCTCATTGGGTTAATATAAACTCAATTGACTACCTGTCTTCACCTCCTGCCAGACACCCCAGAAGGGCAGTGATTGTTTTTCCTTTAAAGTTATACCATTGGGAGCAAGAAAGCAATTTTCATTAATGTATTTATCACAATAAGAATTGCAATTACATATCTACTGTATGGTAAGTATTTTGCACAATTACTTAATTTAAATTTGACCACTATTCCCATTTTATAGATTAGGAAACTCTCAGGTTTAGCTACATTAAAGGCACAGAGTAAAAGGCAATGTCTATATCTGAATACAAGTTTGTCTGACTTTTCACTCTTCCACAACTCCTTGCTAATGAAAATATATAAGCTTACCTTAAACTTATACTTTTCAAAATTCTTGTCAAGGGACTCAATGACTAGGATAAACGTCATTCTACCATCTCATCTGTTCACTCTACCATGTGTCTTTCCTCTGCCACATCTACTAACATCCATTCCTTAAAACCACCTACCTTCCTTCAAGCCTTTAAGAGTGTTCCCTCTCCTTAGACTGTTCTATATCTTCTTCCCATTTGGGAACTCCAACCCATTCTCCAAGTTGGACAGTGACTTTGAAAGCTTTGTCCCTCTCCCGCTCCAGCGTCTGCAACTTAGTTCCTCTTCCATCACAGTAGACAATTGGAATTTATCTTCGCTAGACTATGAACCTCTCAAAGTGAGGGTCTGGGGCCTACAACTTTGCAAGCCATTAATCTAAGACACAGCGCCTTGTGGGAGTTCAACTAATGCTTACGTTAATTAATAAATTTTATTTGAAATCAAGGTCTATATTTACATGTTAGATTGTGAATGAGTTAGATGTAGGTAAGACTGTGAAGTAACTGACTCTTAAATGATTTTAGGATAACCACGAAGAAAGGCTTCACTCACCCAAAGCCAGTTTTACCGGAGGCCTCGCGCCCCTCCCCGCACCCCGTCTCAGCACAGGCTCAGCCCAGGCAAGATGACCACGCCTCCCTCCCTGCCGCTCGATAGCTCCTCGCGCCTGCGCAGGCCCCGCCCTCTCCCGGGGCCCCGCCCTAGGGACCGCCCACAGGCGGTCGCGGGCGGTTAGGTCCGGCGGGAGCTCGTCCTTCACTGGCCTGCCTACTATGACGATCACCTACAGCTGCATTGCGAATGGCCGAGTGGTCCTTGCGGATCTGGCCTTGACTGGTGGCTCCTATCAGGTACCCTTGGGTCGGCACCGCAGCCTTTACGCGTGCTTCTCTTCAAGGGTGGCGCCTGCTGAGCCCGCCCCTCCGGACGCGGCGCTGTGGGGCGGACCAGAACAGGCAGAGAGTGGGGCCGAGAGGCCCGGCTCCCGCGAGAGGGCTCGTCCCCACGCGCGGCGTGCCTGCGAGGCGGAGAGCCCCGGGCGCGAGCCTCTCCTGCTCCGGAGCAGCGGAGCCGCAAGTGCGCCGCCTAGGGGTGAGGGTGGGTGCTGCCCGCGACCCTTTAGGCGACATTAGCAGCAGTCTTGTCCAATTTGAGAGCCCTTAAAGATTTTCTCTCCTCTGCGGTGAAATGACCGCAGTTCAACACACATTTATTGAGCATGTGTTAGTTGTATAATCCCTGAATGAAGTATGGGGGACGCAGCAATGAAAGTAAGACCGCACCTGGAAATGTCGCTTTATGAGCTCGATGTCCCTTTATTTCCAATGGCTATATACAATGTCCGACAGTGTAAAAAATATTTCAAGGGCAATAGGTCGAGATTGCCCCCTCGTATTCCGAATGAATGGCTGCTAGCTGACTACAGAGGAGGTGAAGTTAGGATGCTTGGCTTAGAAGCCTTAGAAGAGTTGATCAGAGCCAGGCACAAAAAGGGTAATGGGTACTCCGTGCAGAGGAAACAGAACGGTGTGTTTGGGGAACCTCAAGAACCTCAGTCACAGGGTCATAGCATGTAGAAGGTAAAGATGAGGTCAGAGAAGTGGGCAGAGAATAATAGTTAATGAGGTGTCCTATATTAAGTTTGTTATCATCGAGAAACTGGGAAGCAAATAGGAATAGCATGATCTGATTCATCTTCTGAAAAATTTGGTTTCGTTACAATCTAGAAGGTGGATTGGAGGGGAGAGAACCAGTGAGGATGATACTGTTACAGTTTATGTAGAAGATGTGAGGGCCTGAGCATAGGCAATAACAGTACAGGTTCAAAAGATGAGGCAGATCCTAATAGAGACTTCGTAAAACTAATCCTAAGGAGTTAGTGACCCGTTGAATATGTGGTATAAGGACAGTGATCACACTAGGATGATTCTTAATTCTTTCTCCCCCACCCCCCCCAGCTTTATTGAGATATAATCGACATGTTAACACTGTACATGTTTAAGGTATACAACATGATAATTTACAATTCTTTATTAAGTGGTATTAAACAAGATAGAAACTGTGGAGAATCCTGGAGGAGGGAGTTAGAGGAAATGCAGGGGAGGAAAGTAGTTAGGGACAGGTTGAATTCTGTTGCCTGTTGGAAATGGCCAGTCTATTTGTGCATCTATTCCCCTACCAATTCCCAAAAGCTTTAAGTGATAAAAAAATGTCCAATAGGTAGCAGTCAGAGGATCAGGGCTAACAGGTGAAGATGTAGAAGTAAGACTGCCCAAGAAAAGTGTAGAAAGTGAGAAGAGGACCAAGAGGCAAAGCACTGTTTAAGAACATATTAGGGAAGTGGGTCACCAACTAAGAGCAGTGGTGTCCTGAAAGCTGAAAGAAGAAAGTTACAAGAATGTTTTATGTCCCAAAGAAGTTGAACAAGATCTAAAAGATGCTCATTGAACTTATCAATTAGCAGACGATTGGTAACCTTACATTTAGCAGTTTGGAAGACGTGGAAGAGGCAGAAGGCAGATTGCTTTAGGCCAGGTGGATGAGAGATGAGGAAGAAGGGAGAGTTAAGTTAGACTGTTCTTTCAAGAATTTAGAAAGGGAGTGAGATACATTGAAAGCTAAAAGAAGCATGGTCTAGTAAGAGCCTCACTTTTTTAATACAGAGAAAACTTTCACAGGTATGTAGGCTAATGGGGAGATGAGGTTAGAGATATAAGAGGGGAGGAGTCTGTTGGTGGAGCAAGACCTAACGATGCACAAAAGGATGGAGCCCAATGTGGCAGTGGAGGGGTGAGCCTTGGATTCAAAGAATGCTCTTTCTCTTGGAGAAAGGAGAGGTGTGAATATAGGGATATAAAACTTGGTATCCTTCTGGGGCTCTCCTCTTTTCCAGTCCCTTAAATGCTGTGTTTCTCAGGGTTCTAACTTCAGTCCTCTTTGAATTTGACACATTCATTCACACCTATGGACACCTTTACTTTAATCACTGCCAAATCCACTTCCAAAATAACTTTCTCCACAGTTAGATTGCCTAATAGAAGTGTCAACATATCATGTCCAGAGCTAAATTAATTATTTCCTAACTGATTCCTCCTCATGTATTTCTAGTCTTATTTAGTAACCCTCCTAAGCCATTGGAACTGGAAACAAGAGTCAACTTCAATTTTTCCCTCTTATTCACCTTCATATTTATTCTTGTTCACCAAGTTCTATTAGTTCTATCTCCCAAATATGTCATGACTCCATCTCCTTGTTTCTGAACCATGTTGTCATCTAGGCCCTCATTACTTGTCACTGGGATTATTGAAGGTGCCTCCTAACTGATCTACCAGACTTCAGCCTCTTCCCTCTCAAAACCAGTTAGTTCCCTCTCAATTACTGCTGCTCAAGTAATTGTTCGTAAAAGCAAATATGATCATGTCACTCCCCTGCTTAAAATCATTTAGTGGCACCTGATTACATTCAGAGTAAAACCATACTACTTACCCTGGCACTCAAGGCCTTCCTAAGGGTGTTAGTAGGGCTTTTCCATTATTATCTTTGCTTCCAGCTATACTGAACTTCATCTATTCTCCAGTTTCACCAAGGAGGTCTCCCTTTTCATCTCTTGTTCCCTCTCCCTGGAACCCACTTGTCTCCACTTTTTAGCAGTATAGCCTCTTTTGTGCTTTGAGACTTTCCTCAATTCCTCTTTGAAGTCTTCTCTATGCCAAGGCTAATTTCCATCACTTTACCAAACTACCAGACTGAATAAGAATCTTTTTTATTTCTCTGTCTCTGCAGTGAGACTCCTTCAGAATAGGGGCTGTCTTCATCTCTGTCTTTACATAGCAGCTTCTCAATAAACATTTAATTAAGAAGGGAGAGAGACAGAACGTTGAAGGAGTTCATAAGCCCAACAGCCTCTCTTGATGAAGCATGCAGGAAGGTAAGAAAAGTGGAAGGGGGTGGAGCAGTAGGCAATTGGAGAAAAGGATTAAAGGTTTAGAACAACTGCTATGCAGAAAGCTGACCAGGGAGAAGAAAAGGGATGACAAGGTGTTTTAAAGGACAGTTCTATCTGTCTTTCCCCATGCTAAATACTGATGTCACAAATATTTGTATTCGTTAGAAAAGTACTAGTACCTACCAGGGCTTAATCATGAGAGCAAATCAACTGCTATTATAGGGTCCTAGAGCTGGACAGGATCCTAGAGGTCAGATCCAATTCATTCTTCATACCAAGGGACAAATCCCAACAATCTCTTTCTGAAGTTTTACAGCACTTTAATTCCAAAAACGGAGCTAGAGCCCAGTTCATCACTCATTTTATTGCCGCATGTTGCCATTTTCTTTGTTTCAAATTTTGCTGTGATTTCACTGAATACTCTAAAAGTGACACTTGGGGAAAGCTAGGGTAATATGTTCCAGTGATGATAATAGAGTAACTGAAAGTTTTTGTATTCCCTTAATTTTTCATGTTTCTTAGGAATTCTTTTCCTAGAGAATTTTTTCTGGATTTTCCAGGCAATACTAAGAATTTTAAGTTTTATCTCTACTATTAATAATAAGCTTTAACCTCTCAAAAAGTTTTTATTTCAAGTGTCATTTTATGAAAATGGAAAAGTTAATTAGGAATATGGCTATTCAAGGCTTCTTAGGTAACTTTCAGGTTCCTTTCACACTTCTAAAGTAAATTAATGGGATTCCGTACAGTTAACTGTATTTGAAGTGTTCTGGATAATTTTAACACCTTGCAAATTTTAGCAAAAGAATAAGCTCTATAAGAAACAGGTATAAGAGATCTCAGCAATTATTTGCTTTATAGAAAGAGACCAGTAAATGATAGCGAATAAAATTTTTATCTTAAAAAAGGGGCTTATGGTATTCAGAAAATAAGAGCTGAATACTTTAAATCCATTAATATTTTATTTATAGTTTTAGTGACTGCAGGTCACTGAAAAGATATTTGATTAGGTAGTACTTCCCAGCCTTAAAGCCACATATAAGATTGTGACTATAAAAATAAGGCCAATTATCTAGTGCAACTTTTATTTGCACACTTGTATTTATATACATAGTGTATATAGATTTATATAATTTTAATATTGTCCTTCACATACATTTGAATATTTCATGATAACTTGCCTCTTACCATGAATTATGAATAACCACCCATTAGTTCTAATAAACAGTTGTCCCTTAATAAACTAATCAGAGCATAGGTAAGTTTAGGAGAGGAATAATGAAAAACACTACAATCTTCTACAAAGTGAATGCTGACAATTTATTTTTAGGAAACAGCAGCAACAGTGCTTAGACTAGTGCTTCTTAGAGCTGAACCAAAGACCATAATTCAAATGGGAAGGTAAGGCATATTCTAATAAAAATCTACTTTTTAACAACTACCAGCTATTTCCAGTAATAATGACATGAAGAAAAAGTATATTAGTTGTATATACTCTTGATTGAACCCTCAAAAGGGAGAACTTCTATAGGTAAAAGCATAAAATCACTAATGGGAATGATAAACATGAAATTCAGGATAGTTGTTATCTCCGCAAAGGGAAGGGAGAAGAATGAAGTTGAGAAAGGGTTTACAGGGGGCGGTAATTGTATCTGTAACATTTTAACTGGATGGTGGATCTGCACATGTTCTTGTTATTCTCCATACTTTTTTGGTATACCCCAAATATTTCATTAATAAAAAAAGGAAACTTCTACTTGAACACATCTTTAATAAGATGACTCTAAGGTTTACTTGGGACCTTACATTGTATGTCCTAAAACAGTCTTCACATTTTTCTGGTAAAGGAACAGGTGGGGAATAAGAGAGTCTCCAGTATTTTTAGACTCTTCATTGTCTGAGTAGGTTCGTTGTAACCTTTATATTGTAAAATAAAACCATATATTCAGCCATAAAAAATGGCAAGAATGAAATCTTGCCATCTCCAAAAACGTGGCTGACCTTGAGGGCATATGCTAAGTGAAATAAGTCAATCAAAGACAAATACTGTATGATCTTATGTATATGTGGAATCTAAAACAAAAGGTTCAGGTGGCTCCATAGTGTAGTGGTAAGCACGTGTGCTTTACACGCAGAAGGTCCTGGGTTCGCAACCCAAGTAGAGCCATGGACCATACCCCAGGTGCAACCAGGCCCTGGGTGTGCTCCGTGGAGAGGACGCCCCACCTTCAGAGATCCAGTTCTTAGGGGGAAATGGCAACATCCATAGGTCAGGTGGAAGTGCCAGAGGGGAATTAAAAGGGGGTGGGGGGGAGTTCAGATATATAGAAAACAGATTAGTGTTTGCCAGAGGTTAAGAAAGGGGTGGAGGGGGGCAAAAAATTTTTTTAAATATAAAAACCACACTAGCTTTATGAAGTTTTACAAAGTAACCCCCCTACTAACTGCAACCACGCCTAAGCCAAAAAAAATAGAACACTGCCAGTCGCCCAAAAACTTCCCAGCATGTGTCCTGTCCATTCACAGCTTCTTCCCTCTCCCCAAAATCAACCACCATCCCAACTTCTGTATCAGTCACTTTTCCAGGTTTCTTCATTGCCTCAGCACCTAAACATGCACCTCAGATATTAGAGCCTAATCCTGCCCCTCCTTTTTTTAAGCCTACAACCCAGTATTCCTAGGTGGTCTCCTATCCAAGTACTAACCAGGCCCGACCCTGCTTAGCTTCTGAGATCAGACGAGTCAGTTGTGTTGAGGATGGCATGGCCATGGACCTGCCCATTTTTTAATTTGGTGTTATTTAAATCCCTTTAACCTACATTTTCCCCTTCCATCCCTTTCCTGCTCTTACAGTTTCTTGTCGAAGAACCTGTGGAGTTTCCCACAGTCTGGGTTTGCTGATTACATATTCAAAATGCAGCTCACAGTATTTCAAACAGCCAGATCAAGAGGCTTGATCTCTTCAGCAAGAGTCTGGGTGTTTTGTCATCCGATGATAGATAATGTCTTTTTATACCTCCTTTTGACATGCTAGCAGCCATTGATATTCATTGCCTGCACTCTAGAGCCATTAATTTATTGGGGGTTACAAAATGGTAATACTCTAGTTTTGTGTTCACTTACTAGCAGGAATGATTTCAAAAAGAGACACTTTCCCCATCTACAATATGCTTACCTGTATTGTACATCCTCATTTCAATCTTTCAAGGACCTCTTCCCTGAACTCCAAACTCGTATACACTGCTGCCCCTTCCATATCTCTGTTGGAAGTCTGATAGCATCTCAAACTTGTGTCCAAAATCAAGCCTCCTCCTGCAGCCTTCCACACATCAACTTTCTAGTTCTCAAGCCTAAAACTTTTATGATCCTTGGCTTTTGTCTCTTACATTCAGATCCCATCCATCAGCAAATCCTGTTTACCTTTACCTTTCAAATATATCCAGAGTCTGACCACCTCCACCAATACCATAGGAACCAGACCACATCATCTCTTGCTAGAATTATTTCATATAAGGTTAGGTTCATTTTTTTTTTCATTTTTTTTTAAGGATTGTACTCTTAAAATTTGATTTAATGAAATTTTATGATTATGCAGAACATTATATGATTCCAAAGTCAAATCTACAAAGCACATTTCCTTCAAGAAATCTAACTTTCATGTCTTTCCTGTCCACACTATACTCTTTCTCCCCTTTTCTAGGTAACCATTTTGAATAAGTTTTTAGTTTATCATTTCCTTTTTCTTTTTTTCTATGTGAGACACATACATATATTTGTTCTTTCTTATGGTAGTAAATAACCATGATATAGGTAAAATGGTAGGACATACATACTTTTCTCCACCTTCTTTTTGTCAGTTGACAGTATGTGCTAGATATCAGGTATTCAAGTTTTTAGCATTTAAAGATGGTTTCTGGATGTTACTTACTAATTAAGTACTAAGCATAAATTTAAAATATCTCCTTTTACATTCGAATCATATATACAACTTTCAGAGAGGTAGTATCATTAGCAACTTTTTTTCAGCAAACATAGAAGTAAAAATATTTTCCATTTGGGGATTTTGTATGTGAATCAATGTCATCATTATAAATACTCATAGCATATTGTATTTGTGATATGATATGAAAGGTTTATATTGATAGGACACATACTTTAAATTTTGTGCCTCTAGAATTATCTTTTCTACCTTTTTCAGAGATTTCTCATTCTCATGCCTATCCAGTTTAGCATTTGACCAGGTCTGTTGCATGTTAACCATTTAGATATAAAGTGTTCAGAATAACTAGATTGAAGCCTGGCACCAAGCAACTATTTTTGTTGCCATATCCCTAGGTGTTCTGGATTGTTGGGCAGTAAAGATGGAGGCACTTTCCAGGACTCATCTAGCCTCCTAATATGTGACACTGAGAAGGCACTAAAGGTCTAGAAGTCGGAGTGGTCAGGACAAGGTATACTTTAGCATGCTATAAGGGAGTTTAATTCCTTCTCCCCAACTCATCCTGTTTTCCAGAATATTTGCTATTGAGCAGTTTCGGCTTTTAAATTCTAATCGATTGTGTGATAGAAAGCCAAGAAACGCCAAAATTGAATATGTCTACTTTAAAATATAGGGATAGTAAAAATTAGTGAACATAACATTTTCTCTTTGATCAGAATTTTGATTCAGTCTTGGAATATAAGTCACTTCTATCAAAGCCATTTCAAATATACATATTTACTAGGTTATGAGTTTTCTCTTTTGTTTTCATTAGTTTCAAGTATACAGAACATTAGACATTTACATAGTTTATAAAACGATCCCCCTAATTGCTCCTTTTCTCCTCTAGTTTTCCACCTAGCCAATATATTAATGCTAACTGCATTCTCTATGCTATGCTCCCCATCCCTGTGACCATCTATCACCTACTAATGTGTATTTCTTTAACCCTTCACCCCATTCTCCCGGATCCCAAACCCCCTTCCTTCTACCCATCACCAAACTGTACTCTATATTTGTGAGTCTGTTTTTGATTAGTTTGTTCTTTTTGCTCCTTAGATTCTGCATATAAGTGAAATCATATGGTATTTATCTTTCTCCGTCTGACCTTTCAGAGTTTTCTTTCTTGTAACTTGTTCTTATTAATACAGTTTCTTTTAAATACGTATTCAAAGTTTATAGTTTTTAATTGAACGCAATTTAATTTTTTTAATATATAAAAGATATTCTGATTTGATTATAAAAGTTATATCGCTTTCATGCTTTTAATGAGAGCGTGAAAACAAATTCTCTGCATGTGTGCCTACTGTCTTCAATATCATTATGTAAACTAATGTACTCTTTTCAAAGCTTTATCTATCATAGTCTCTTTATCGATGGAATCACTTACCTATGTGCCTCAGATAATGCCGTGGACACCGTAACACCATCCGCCTTTCTTAAAAGTGTAAGTGATTTCTTATCCTACCTTAACAATTACCAGTAGTTATTCTCCAGTCACATTTAGGAATCATGCCTATATTGCAGTCGTTTAGTGTAACCAACTTCTTTTATTAACACAGCTCAAACTGTAACATATATAGAATCGAGGATTATTAGGCCTAAGATTGTCACTCTACAGTTAGGCCTCGACTGTTGTTAGAGTCTAGATGCTAAACACTGTGAGCTATTTAAATTGAATATACTCTAAAATTTTTTTTTCTCTGCCATTATGACAGAACATCCCAAGTTCACCACCTTTTCAAAATCAGATGGCAGAATTGCTAACCACATAATTTTTCCCACTACTTCTGGGGAATACAACATTTAAATACAAACAATTGTGAGAATTCTTTCTTCAGACTTTGAAATGTCCGGTGCAACCCTATAGGGGTTTGAAAAATACTATCATGACATTTAGTTGGGATTGCTTTGTTATCACTGAATGGATTTTGAGGATAGGGGCAGGAGGGGAAATAAGCATTAATTTCGGGGAAAAAATTATCATGGACTCCTGTCTTTCCTTGTCTGCGAGAGGTGAACATCTGTTCTTCCTTGTAAGTCTTCAGACATACTAAAGAATTAAGGTAGCACCTGCAATCTCATGGTATGAGGCTGTAATCTGTACTGTGGCAGTGGAGAAGACTGGGCAAGCAGTTTTCATAAATACTGCATCTTTAAATAGAAAGGACACCCTGCCACTAAAAACCTAGAAATGTTCTGGTTTCTTTTATTTCAAGTTTCTGCCAGGCTGCTTCAAATAAACATTCACTCTGTAATTCCCCAGTTCAGATTATCTACATAGCTTAAATCTTTTCATTCATTTTCCCAGGTTAGTGATACTTTTCTGAGAAATCCTTTGAAGTCACAAGATCCTTTTTTTCCTTCAAATGCAGTTGCAGATTTTCAACAAGTATTAGGAAAGTATATGGTATGTAACCTCCAACTCTATTCCTAAACATTGATAATATTAGAGCTGACAATTCAGAGGGGAATTATGAGTTAAGAGCTATAAAGATGAATGAGAACTGAGAACTTCTATCTCTATATGATGATAAGTAATGATATCCATGATATGTTGATAAGTGAATAAAGCAAGCTAGAGAAAATTTGTATGGTATGCTATTATTGATTTACCATTCTTATATGCAACCATGTAAGAAGTAGGGAATAAATACAAATGTATAGATTTGTTTACTTACAGGAAAAAAATGTGGGGGGAGAAGTGCAAGAGGAGGATAAACCAGAAATTTTACCTGTGTAGTGGTGGGGGGGACAGAAATAGAAACTAGACCTCTCTGAATGAAATGTGTTTTACAAATTTGACTTGGGAACCATGTATATATTTTACATAATTTTAAAATACTATTAAATATTTAAAACATAGTCCCTGCTAAGTGAAATAAGACAGTCACAAAAAGACAAATATTGTGCAATTCCACTTATATTAGGTACCTAGAGTAGTCAGATCTATAGAAAATAGAATGGTGGTTGTCAAAGCCTGGTGGAAACAGAAGAGGAGGAGTTATTTAATGGGTAGAGTTTCAGTTTGGGGACATGAAAAAAATTCTGAATATGGATGGTGGTGATCGTTGCACAACAGTGTGAATATACTTAATGCCACTGAACTATACAGTTAAAAAATCATTAAAATTATAAATTTCATTATGTATATTTTATCATAATTTTTATTTTAAAAATCCATAAAACTCAAAGCAAAAAAAAAAAAAAAACCCAACTGTGTGTTGAGTTGATAATGGCTTAAAAGACAGTGAAAATTTATTTCAAGTGACTTTAAAACACAATAAGTTGATTGTGTATTCCTAGTGAGATCACACCCTATTGAAAAAAAGACTAAAATAAATTTATGAATTGATTATTAGAACAGAATAGAGAGCCCAGAAATAAATCCATACCTATATGTCACTTAATATATGACAAAGGAGGCAAGAATATACAATGGGGTAAAGACAGTCTCTTCAATAAATGGTGCAGAAAAATTGGACAGATACATGCAAAAAAAAACTGGACCACCTTCGTACACCATATACAATAATTGCTATAAAGTCAAAGAATTAAGTAAAACCTTATAACCTAAATTTTAATTGAAAATTAAATATAAAAAATATGTAATTGAAATGTACCACATGGTATATTTTCTCTTTTAAAAAAAAGTATTTCCGTGCTGACTTCAGGACACATATGCTAAAATTGGAACGACACAGAGAAGATTAGCATGGCCCCTGTGCAAAGATGACGCACAAATTCGTGAAGCATTCCATGTTCTTATGGACCGACCTAAAGGTTATGCTCAGTGAAATAAGCCAGACAGAGAAAGATAAATACCGTATGATTTCACTTATATATGGACTCTAAGGAGCAAAAAGAACAAACTAAAAGAGATTCAAAAATACAGAAGACAATCTGCCAGAGGGGAGGGGGTTGGGGAGCTGGGAAAAAGGGGTGAAGGGTTAAAGAAGTACAAATTAGTAGTTGACAGATGGTTACGGGGCTGGCGAGCACGGCATCGGAAATGCAGTCAGCAGTAATAAGATGGCTAGGTGTAGAGCCAGAGGAGAGAAAGAGTAATAATCGGGGGACGTTTCATAAACCATGTAAATGTCTAACCAATGTACATTATACTTGAAACTAATAATAAAATAAAATTTAATAAATAAGTAATAAACTTAAAAAATGTATAAATCATTAAAGTAAGCTTAAAAAATTATAGCATTATCCCTACCCTTTAACATACCAAACAATAAAATTCATTAACAAAAGAAAAAAAAAAGTATTTCCTAGCCTATCCATTAAAAAACCCGAGAACAATGGCCAATCCAGTAGCAGCATACCCCTCAGTGTATAGATTATAGTTTCTAAATACCATTTTACACTAAAAGGAACCTAATTCCATATATGAGACAAAAAATATATGTCAGAAACATTTTGTCATACCAGAAACAAGAAAGCTATTCAGGTTTATGGTGCGCATGTCAAAAGACTTTAGGAGCCAACCTGAAGAGGCTGCCACTGTCCAGTGGCGGAATAATTTGAACATCAAAAAGAATAATAACTGCAGTGGATTGTAACACATCAAATACATTAAATTCATGAGTCCCTAGAGACGGTAAAAGGGCTGGGGGGAATGTCTTCATAGTCAACTTTGGAAGATACCTCCTCACCCTGAAAACCAACAAATGAAAGGGTCAGGCATTTATTCTGATTTCCTATATGAACTATCCCTCAAAGGAACCAAATAGTTGGTTGAGAAAAGAGGTTTTTTTGGTTTTTATAGAAGTATTCCAGCTAATAAATGAAGAAGATGTGATATCACTATTTTGCAATCCCTAATGAAATAATGGGTGTAGGCAATCATCATTAATGACTCACAAAAAATGAAGTGAGAAGCTGATGTGAAACTTCATAATGGATGAAACAGGCTCAAAACACCTAAAACTGTTCCTAAGGTCACAGTAAGGGAAACAATCAACCAGCAGTTACATGTTTCCTGATGTCACCGATCAAGTAATACACAGCACACATCTGAGCTGTGCTTACCCAAGACATCAAACTTGATTATGACTGAACCTTTAGATATAAGTACCAGTTTACAGGAAGTGGATCAATGACCATGTTAAATGATAGCACAGGAATGCAATCATCAAAATCTAGAATATGAGAAACTCTATTAAACAAGTGATCTAATTTCTTCAACAGATTAACTACAGAGAGCGGGGGAAGTTAAAGAGAACCTGTTGATTAAAAGAGACTTAAGACATCAGTATATAGACTTTGTATCCTGATTCAACAAAACAACTAAAAAAGCTATGATTTGTTTTTGATAACTTTCTACACAAACTGGTTATTTGATGGTATTAGGAATTTTTTAAGTCGTAATAATGATGTTGTAGTTTTAAGAAAAAATGAAGCCATATCTTCTAGAAATACAAACTGAAGCATTTCCAGACTAAAATACTAGAATATCTGGGATTTGCTTTAAAATAATACATTTGAGAAAGGGGTGGTTGGTAGTAGCATAGATGAAACATGATTGGCCACGCATTGATAATTTCTGAAACTAGGTAATTAGTACAAGGAGTTCATTATACTGTCCACGCTGCTTTTGTATATATTTGAACTTTTCTGTAACAACATTTTAAGTATACCTATATTATTTTTCTATTTATGTGTGACAAATTACCGCAAAACAGCACATATGTATTATCTTACAGTTCTTGTGGGTTAGGAATCAAGGCATGGCTCAACTGGGTTCTCCACTCAGGATCTCTCAAGACTGCAGTCCGTGTGTCAGCCAAGCCATGTTCTCACCTGGAAGCTCTAGGGAAGAATCTGCTTCCAGGCTTATTTGGATTGCTACAGAATTCATTTCCTAGAAGCACTTCTAACCACTTCCGGTTTGGCGCTGGATCAGTTCTTGCTCAATAAACTCTTAAAATTAATTTTTTTTTTCTTATAGCTGCATCAGGGAATGCAGCTTTTTGCTGGCCGTTGGCTGATAGCAGGTCCTTGAGACTGTTAGCAGTTCCTTGCCACCCAAGATGAGCATCTGCAGAATGGCTGCGTGCTTCTTCAAAGGCCAGCAAAGGAATCTCTCCCACTCTAATCTGCTAAATATTATATAATGTGACATAATCACAGGAGTAACCATCCATCACCTTTGCTTCTATTAATTAAAAGCAAATCACACTTAAGGGGAGGGGAATTTACAAGGATGTGACTTACTGGGGTTTTACCATAAAGTATGTCCATTACAATGCCTGAAAAAATAACTAAGGATAGGAGCTTTTATATTAAATTTATACATTTTCTTATGAAGAATCCTGCAAATTCAAGACAACCAAAATATATTAACATAGCTCCCTGAAAACTAGTTACTATGTGAAAATATGCACATTTTAAACAACACATCTGACATCAAAGAAATTTCTGTTTTACATTTAAAAGCTAACCTGGTAAGCTTTAAATCTGTAGAAAATGTTATAAAAGTTTTTGAATTTCTTATACTATAATTAACAAAATGCACACAGTTCAAAAAAAAAGTTTTGAGAAATTTAAAAATATATGTATGCACCAAATGCCGTTGAATGGACGGACTATGAATATATTAACAAAACGTAGATGATCCTCTTAGATTAAAAAAGATTAAGCTTTTTAAAAAGGAGAGAAAAAGACAAGAAACAAAGAGAAAGATCAAAGACTAACATTCATCTTGATTAGATCTGCAAAGACCTTATTACCAAATATGTCATTAAGGAATGGCAAATTAAAGCAACAATGAGGAGCACTGCACATCTATTAGAATGGCCAAAAATTCAAAATACTGACGATACCAAAGGCTGACAAGGATGTGGAGCAATAGAAACTGCCAGTGGGAACGCAAAATGGAACAGCCACATTGGAAGACAGTTTGACAGTTTCTTACAAAATTAAACGTACTCTAACCATACAATCCAGCAGTCACACTCCTTGGTACTTATCTGGAGTTGAAAACGTTTGTCCACACAAAAACCTGCATACGAATGTCATAGCAACTTTACTCATAATTGCCAAAATGTGGAAGCAGCCAAGATGTCTTTTCATACATGAGTAGGATAAGTAAACTGGTACATCCAAACAGTGCACTATTTCAGCACTGAAAAGAAATGAGCTATTAAGCAATGAAAAGACATGGAGGAACCTCCAGTGTATATTGCTAAGTGAAAAAAAAATCCAATCAAAAGGCTGCATACTGTATGATTCCAAATGTATGACATTCTGGAAAAATTATAACTATGGAGACTGTAAATAGACCAATCTTTGCTAGGTCTTAGGGAGAAGGGAGGCATGATGAATAGTGTGGAGCACAGGTAACATTACGGGCAGTGAAACTGTTCTGCGTAATACTGTAATGGTGAATACATGTCATTATACCTTTGTCCAAACCAATTAAGTATACAATACCAACAGTGAACACTAATGTAAGCCATGGACTTCTGGTGATAATGATGCATCAGTGTAGTGTCATCCATTTTAACAAATGTCCCTCTGTGGAGTGCGATATTGATAGTGATAGGCTGTGCATATGCAGGGGATAAAGGGCATGTGGGAACTCTGAACTTTGCACTCAATTTTACTGTGAACCTAACACTGCTCTTTAAGGGAAAAAAGTCTAAATAAAGAATCTATATTATAAAAAAAAAAAAACACTCCCACTGTGATGAGAACATTGATATATCCCTCTCCCACCAACCCCTTCTTTTTGCAAGATTAAAGTGGGACAAACTGAGGCTCAGTTGATACCTTATGCCAAAATACAAGTGAGATATGCCTTTGACACTCTTATTCTAATGTGTACAATATAATAGATTTCACTTATAGAAAATAAAATTTGTATTATATTTCACTCCACATAGATGAAATACAATAAAAATCAAGATGACAGCTCAATAGCCACACTGAGGAGTCAAGTAACTGATGTAAAAAATGTTATGTCCCAAAATATTGATAAAATATTGGAAAGCGAAGAACGATTGAATATCTTCACTGACAGAACAGGCGATCTCCAAACAACTGTGAGTGATGCACACCTATCTTGATATTCAAATCTAA
Source organism: Eonycteris spelaea (assembly GCA_003508835.1). NCBI lineage: Eukaryota > Metazoa > Chordata > Mammalia > Chiroptera > Pteropodidae > Eonycteris > Eonycteris spelaea. The sequence goes on from PUFA01000201.1 coordinate 739,346, forward strand.
ATCCTAATCTAAACCATAGGATTAATGCCCGTGAGACAAATCACCAAAAGCAAAAACATACCCTGGGTACTGTGAGATAATCCTATGTCATCACATTATGGCTTTATCAAAAAATTATTGGAATACAACTAAAATATTTTTTGAAATTATAAACAATCCAAATTTTTAAAAAACATTTAAGTAGGAGGTGATTATTTGCACAACAGAAGGATTTATTACATTAAGAAATAGATTAGTCAACAGATAAATTGCAAGAGGCAAAAAAGAGGAGAACTTACAAAAAAATGGACTTAGAAGGTATATCAGTTAAATGTATGGTCCTTATTGGATTTTGATTCAAACAAATTTACAACTTCATGAAACAATTAGATTTTGAACTCTGGCAGGATATTAGATGACATTAAGAAATATTAACTTTTTAGGTGTGGTCATGGGATTGTAGTTATGTTTTTAAAGTAGTCATTATTTGTTAGAGAGACACACCAAAATATGTATGAATAAAATTATGTAAAATCTGAGGTATTTGCTTCAGAATAGTTCAGGAGTAGGAGAGAAGAATGAGGTATGAATGAAACAAAATTGGCCATAAATTGATAATTGTTAAAACTGGATGTTGAGTATATAGGGTTCATTATACTGTTCTGTCACCTTTTATGTGTGTTAAAAATTCTCTATTAGAAAATAGTTTTAAAGCAATCACTAAGGATTGATTAGTCCCCTTAGGGCATTTTAAAATTTACTTTTACAGCTCTTTTCTAGAAACAGCCACAATGTAAAACAAAGTATACACACTTTACTCACCGAGTTCTATTGATTCTACCTCCTGAATCATTTATGGTCTTAGCCTTATTTTTTCACTTTTAAAATCAATTTATTAAGGGATTAAGAAGTAAAAATTGGCAGTTACAAAGGGTTGTGAAAGGAATTAGTAATACTGTAACGACTATATATGGTGTCAGATGGGTATTAGACTTCTCAGGGTGATCAACTTTGTAAGGTATAAAAATGTCTAACCACTAAGCTGTACACCTAAAACTAATATAATATTGAATGTCAACTGTAATTGAAAGGCAAAACAAAAAAAAAACTTCGGTTATTATTTATATATAATAAGTAATATTCACCCACTTTAAGTATGAGTGTGATGAGTTGTAATTGTCTTCAGTTGTATAACCACATTCAAATTATAGAATAGCTCTTTCATCCTAAAGTCTTCCTCATGCTCTTTGCAGTTGACTCTCTTCCCCACTCCTAACCCCAGCCAACCATTGATTTGCTTTCTGTCATTGTAGTGTTGCCTTTTATACAACTTCATATAAATAGAATTATATAATAGTCTTCTATATTTGACTTCTTTCACTTAGTGTCATGTTTTTGATAGTAACTCATTTCGTTGCATGTGTTACTATTTCATTCCTTTCGTTGCTGAATATTATTCAACAGAATGGCTGAATCTTTTTTAAATCTACTTTCTGCCCTTCCCAGTGCCACTCACTATCTCACTCCAAAATCTATTATCTCTTGCCTATGGTAATCCCCAGATTTAATTGTTCTCCCTATTTCTAGTTCTGCTCCACTCCAGTCATCTCCAGACTGACACTAGAACATTTATTTAAATGGAATACGAGCATTTTCTATAGCCTTCAAAAACATTCGGGTGGTACACCTTTGTCCACACAGGGTAGAGTCCAACCTCCTTACCATAAAGAGCTTTATTCTGACTATATTGCCAGTCATGACCCAGATATGCAGTTTATAAATCTCAAAAACAAATTGTAGTTGGCAAAATATATGTTACATTATTTCACACCACACTGTTCCCTCTCTTTTTCCTTGCCCTGGAAAACTTGCACTCATCCATCAAAAAACCCAACCAAAGACTCACTCACCAAGGCTGTGTTTATCATTCAACAAATATCTGTTGAAGATCTACCGTCTGCCAGGCTCTATATTAGGCACTGAGAATATAATGATGAATATAATAGCCACAACTCTAACAGACAAGCACTCAATGTTAGTTAAATAGTATTTATTTGAACAAAGCATTCCCCTACATTATTTTTATAGCAGGAAAAAGATAAGTTCACATCAGTTTATATAATCTACAAAGAAGAAATAATAAAGTAAACCATTATCTAGGATTACAGTTGTACTTTATGTCATAGCACAAGTTCAGATAATCTTGTTCAAGCCATTTAGATTCACTCAATTTTCATTAATAAACATTCTATAGGGCCTATTATGCACAAGATATGCTGGTCATTTTCAGGAGTAAAAGAATAAAATAAGATACACAGTTTAATCTACTGCAGGAGACAGATTTATATAAACCTAATTGCAAGATAAAGTATGTATTAGTGTCATGATAGATGGATAAAGCATAACAGCCAAACAGTGGAGAACTGAAAGTATCTACAGTCTTACAGAGCATTTTGAAATTGCAGACATAAAATTCCACAATTAATATTGCCTCATTCTGTTATATTAGAAAGCATGTATGATATTTAAATACTGTGTGACTCAGAGCCCATGGTTAGGAATCCTGAGAAAATTAAACTATTTTATTATGAAATATTTATTGCAAGCATGTAAAAAAGTTTTTAGAATAGTTAATCTAATAGCCTTGTAATCATCAACCTGCTTTATCTGGTCTTAATATTTTGCCACATCTGACTTGGCCTTTGTTTTTTAAAGAAATAAAATTATAAATATAATTAAAGTCCTCTGTGCACCTTTCCCAAGCCCATTCCACTCCCTCACCCATCACCACTATTATGAATTTGATATGAATCATTCATATGCATTTTTTTATTCCTCTGCTACATATGTATAGTTGTATATGTATCTATTATCAGTTTGCATTTTTAACTTTATGGCATTATAATTAATGTACATATCCTTCTGTAACCTGAGTTTTTAATAAAACATTGTTTTGAAATGTGTTCATTTTATACACTTTGCTCTAATTTATCAATTTAATTTCTGACAGCATATCATTACTGTTTAAAAAAACAATGTACTTATTTCTCCTTTTAATAAACATTAATGTAGACAACAGCTTTTCTTTATTATGAACAGTACTGCATTGAACATCTTTGTACAAGTCTCTCAGTATACTTTTCAAAAATGTTTCTAGGACAGTGGTCTATAAAATTTTTTGATCATGCATATTTATTCAAAAAAATAATCTTAATGCATTTAAATATTTATATATTCTATAATAGTTATATATTAAACATACAAAAACTAGAAATTAAAAGTACAGATTAAATAAAATATTAATTTGTTTTGAGAAAATTAAAACTTTGCGATCAAGAAATATATTAATAATGTATTTCGATAGTCATGTGATAAAAAAAATCAAACCTGAATACAAATCACTATTTTTTATCTCTAAATATGATGGAGTACTTAAACTAGAAGCAGAGATCTATCCCCTTACCATTTTATGTTTGCCTTATGTGTATAATTTTAATTTTTATCTGATTACAAAGGCACATGTCTACTTTTTAGTTTAGTTAAAACTAAATAATATGACTCATAAATTCACTTACCCAGATGCATGTAGACTGCAGGAATTTCAGTACACTGTGAGGAAATGAATAAAGGAGTACACAGTGGTCAACTCTTCATCTCTCTACCCCCAAACACCTTAACTTTCATAATCTACCATCTTATATACACACCTAGAGGAGGTGTCATTGTCTATCCATACGTTAAGCATTAATACATTTTCATTTCCTTCTTATTTTTTAGATTAAAATAAAAGTTCTACTATTATTTTTCAGCTCTCCAGTGGATCATCTTATGTAACCCCTTGGGGTGCTTGATGCATTTTGGAACCCTCACTATATATAGAAATGGAATTGCTGGATCTTAAAATGTATGCCCCTTTAAACATTTCCAAATTGTTCTCCAAAGTGTTATGCCAGGTATGGTTCCATCAATAGTATGTTATATGAGTTCCTATTGCTCCACATACTTTTCAATACTTGGGATTATGAGATAATAAATTTTAACAAATTGGTGGGGGGGAAATAATTATTGTCTTAAGTTGCATTTCCCTAATTTTGAATAACCGTGAGCAGTTTTTATTTATATTAACCATTAGAGTTTCTTCTGTGAATTTTCTGTTGATATACTTTGCCCATTTTACTAATGGGGTTTTTTATCTTTCATAATAATTTGTAGTATATAAAATATGAATTTGCAACTATTAGAATAAAGAATGAGTGTACAATCTTCCTAATACTTAGTTGTATAAAGTATAAATATGTTTTCCCAGTATGTAGCTTGACTTAATTTTGTATATAGTATCTTTTAGGAGAGAAGTCTTTAACTTTCATATAGGTATATGTATGTCTTGCCTTTCTTGGTTTATGCTTTCTGTGTCTCATTTAAGAATTCCTTCCCTTCCCCAGATTACAAAGATACTCTTGTCTCATTTGTCTAAAAGTTTTAAATTCTGCTTCTTAAACATGGGTCTTTAAAACATGGAATTTTATATTTGCATATAGTATGAGGTAGAAATCAAATTTTATTATTTTGTATATGAATAACCAGTTGCCCAAACACCATTGACTAGCTCAGCCTTTCCATTTGGGGGTTATGCCATCCTTGTCATATGTAATATTTTCATATGTGAATGGTTTTTATTCTTTCGGTTTTTATATATTTTATTCTACTGGCCTAGTTCTATATCCTTGGGCTAGTTTCAGTTACTGTGGTTTATAAGTTTTAATTTTTTATTTTTTGTCTACTTTTTATTTTTTGAAAATTGGTGGCTAGGCTTCTTTCTCTTTCAATGAATTTTAGAATGTACATTTCAAGTTCCACACACACAAAAAATGGGAGGATGTTAGCTGTAATTATTTTAATGTGGGGAGAACTGACATCTTTAAAATATTATTTCCATCTCTGAACATGCTGTGTCTCTTCATTTTTTTAGGTTTCTTTCAAAATCTTTCAATAGAGTTTCATAAATTTTCCCATACAGGTCTTATAAACCTTTGATGAGATTTATTCCTTGATATCTTAGCATTTTTGTTGCTATTGTAAATGATACCTTTAAACTATATTTTTTTGGTTAACAGGAATACAATCAATACAATCTTTTCTGATAATAGTTTGTCTATGAATTTCTTTGTATTTTCTACATAGAAATTCTATCATATATAATGACTGGATTTTTAAAATCCTTTCCTATGTAATTTTCCTTATCTTACAACAGTATCTAGGACTTCCAGTAAAATTTTGAATAGAAATGTTGATATCTGAAATACTTGTTTTATTCTTGATTGAAAATGAATATTTCCAGTGCTTCCCAATTATTAAATTTACATTCAGATTTTAAGATACCTTTAACATGATATAAAAGTTCCTTTCTATTTTTCATTTGCTAAGAAATTTTATCGTGAAAGGGGATTGAATTTTATCAAATGCTCTTTTCTACATTGAGATAATGACTTCTTCTGTAACCTGTTGTTAATATGAATTGCACATTAAATGTCTATATGTGTTGTTGCATTGATATGTTATTGTTTTTTCATTGCTGCCACAAAGACTGAATTCGGCAATGTATAAAAACTATATACTCTATGTTGTGTGTGGTTATGTTCTCATATAATTATTTTAGTCTGTCCTCAAGCTTTTTTTCCCAGTCTTTTCAAAGGACCAAACTTTGGTTTATTTATAATTTTGTTCAAAAAATTGATTTCCAACCTCTTTGCTTCTAGTCATTTCCAAGTAGTTGTAGCCACTGAAAAGTTCTTCTCTAGACATAGTTCTTCCTTGTCCTCATGCCTCCCTCTCCATTTAAGGCAGTACCTTGAGCCATTAGGCTTGGATAGGAAGCTTATTCCCTTAAGCTGCAAGGCAGAATCTTTTTTTTTTTTAATTAAGGTACAATTCACATAAATTAACATTTTAAAGTATACAAGTTAGTAGTTATTTAGTACATTCACAATGTTATATAGCCATAACCTCTATCTAGTTTGAAAACTTTTCCATCTCCTCAAAAAGAAACCTCATACCCATTAAGCAATTTCTCCCAGCCCCTGGCAACCACTAATCTACTGTCTCTATGGATTTACCTATTCCTGATATTTCATATAAATGGAATTATACAATCTGTGATTGTGTTTGGCTAATTTTACTTAGCATGACATTGTACTGAGTATAAGGACTTCATTCCTTTTTATGGCTGAATAATATTCCATTGTATGGATATACCACAATTTGTTTATACTCATCAGCTGATGGACATTTGGGTAGTTCTGCCTCCTGGCTTCTATGACTAATGCTGCTATGAATGTTCTCATACAAGTTTTTGTTTGAATACTTGTTTTCAAGTATATATATAAGAATGGAATTGCTGGATCATAGGGTAATTCTATGTTTAATAGTTTTAAGGAACTTCCAAGCTATTTTCCACAGTGGTTGAACCATTTTACATTCCCATCAGTGATGTAAGAGGATTCTGGTTTTCCCACATCCTTGCTAACACTTCTTTTCCATTTTTTAAAATTATAGCCATTCTACTGGGTATGAAGTGGTACCTCATTTTGATATGCATTTCCTTAATGACTAATGATGTTGACCATTTTTTCACATGTTTATTGGCCATTTGTATATCTTATTTAAAGAAAGTCTATTCGCGTTGTCAGCCCATTTTTTAATAGGTATGCGGGGATTTTTGTTATTGAGAAAGGGCAGAACCTTAATGGGCATTTGTCATTAAAAAACCTTTTCAATCTTATTTCCTCTTGTTTGGGGGAGAAAAAAAACCATCAACTTTCTAATCTTTCAGTGTTCTGCATTTCTTCATCCTCTCTATTCCTTTCCTTTGCAAACCAATCAATTGTTGCCTTGCTAAACGCAGCCAGTAACAAGAACTCACACAGCCATTCTGTTTTCCAACCTTGTTACCTAAAGTGAAAGACTCAGTAGGTATTTAGTCTTCCTTCCAAGTTATCACAGGTGATGTTTTAGAAAATATTTTACTCTCCATAGCATGTCTTTATCTTTCCAGCCTCTAATATCAGTTTCTTCACTGACTATCACCTGATGGTTAACCCACATTTTAGACTTTTGTAATAACATCTCATCCTACTGCCAATTTCAGTATTAGGGAAACACTAGCTGTAACAACATACCACAAGTTTTCAGTGTTTTAAATTCAATAGAGGTTTGTTTTTCTTAGCAGGTTTTTCCTTAGGAAGACTTACATATAGTAATCCCAGAACCCAAGCTTTTTCCATTTTATAACTGCCAATTTTCTTGGGCCTCTGAGTTTTTCAATTTCAGGTGGCAGTTAGTTAAACAGGGAGTGAAGGACACAAAGTTGCTGATAGCCACTTCAGCCCAAAAGTGACACCTATCATTTCTACTCACAATGTATTGGTAATAATTAGTCTTGTAGTTTTGAATAGGTGCAAGGGGTAGAGAGGGGCACAGATGGGGTTGGGTGAGAGGCCTGGGAAGTTGATTTGTGATTGGAAGAGCCTCTTGCCAACAACAACTCTACATTATGGAAGGGGAATTCAAGTCTTCACTTTATCACATCTGCACTAAAGGAAATTCTAAAGGCAGTAGTAGAATGTGAAAAATTATCTCACATGAAAATTCTGAGTTTCAGTGAGAGAGAAGAGCAAAGCAAGTGGTAACAGTGTTAGTAACACCAAATAAATATCGACTACAACATATGTGGTGAGAAGTAGTTGGACTGTGGATATTTTTGAAGATTAGAGCAAACTGCAGTTGGTGATTGGATTGGCTGTGTGGTCAGAGTCAAAGAAGTCTCCAAAGCTTTGAGCCTAGTTAACAGGAGGATGGAACTGTGTATATAGTTCCGTCACTCTCTGGTGAGCCCATGGCTTAGCCTGCTGTCACTGTGAGCACTAAATTCTAAGCCTTGGATTACAGAGGCCAACATCATGATCCCCCCAAATCCAGAGGAGCTGAACCTTCAGTGCAATTTCTCACTGCCTTTCCTAGATTCCTGCCCCTGGCCTTACTCTCACGTTCTCCCAAGTTCAGCTATGCACTTAAACATTTGCTTCTTATATTTTATCTAGCATTTCTGAATGGTAATAGTGGCAGGGTTATGGAGTTACATAATCTACCATAATGCCGGATCTATTACTTTATTATATGTGTCTCTCATGGGAAAAGCAACATCTAAATCCCAGAAAAATAGCAAAAAACATTATGAAAACTTATTTCACTATACTGCCTTACCTTCCAAACAAATCCCACTTTTATGTGTACATTGTATTTTCATTACATAGAGAAAAAATTTCCTTTGAAGCCAGTTTAGTAGAAGCAGCTCAAAAAAGATGAAATGTGAAGTATTTTACAATTTTTCTCACATTATTTTCACACAGCACATAATCACTCTATTTTTGCCTAAATTAGTTTTCTCCCTCTTTTCTCTTGGTCTTTTTGTAAAGACTCTATTGGAGGTTCTTCAAAAGCAGATTTGGTATTTAACACAATGTAGGCCAATAAGTTTTCTTTTAGTATGCCTACAGTTAAGTATGCGTCATGGTAATGCGTCATGGATTTTAACTTGGCATATTAAACATAAACATTTATCTTGATATCCTCTCAAAACTCCAATAAAATGATAGGTAAAACAATAATTAGAGATTTTAATGTACAAAGTACTAGGATAAAAAACAAGAGAAAAGACAACTGTTAAAGATCAACAACTCTGGAAGCTAGAACATGGATTATCTGTAATCATTAGTCTCAGTAGAGCAGTAAAAGCTTGAAACTTAAGCTTGTAAGCAGGAAATGACATTACAATGCAAACTTATCCAGGCCATAGAACCTTGAAAAGGATCAGAAATTAGAAACACATGATATTTCTAAAAGAAGACAAGCTGTTTGGGTCTAGAATGAAGAGACTGGGTATAAAGTCTTTAAAAAGAATATGTTAATTGTAGAGCCACATCTGCACTTTTTACAACCACATTGCTGCTTCTCCTTATCCCTGACAAAGGGTTATAAATTTTCTTATCTAAAAGCAGTAGACCAGAGATGTTCTAAACTTAGACACCAGGTGCAGCTGAGGCCCGAGTGACCATCATATTAAATCAGATGGACTAAGTGAAAATCTGCATCCTGAATATGGTGACCACTCCCCAACCTCTCTCATCTGGGAAAACTGACAAGACCAATGGAAAAACAACAACGGAAAAAACTTACAGATACTGACCTACAAATACTGATGCATTCCTAATGAAATGGTCAGGTCCACACCACAGTATCCTCCAGTATAGCCCACCAAATGACAGCCCTCATTCATAACAGTTTCCAGTCATTATTTTAGTAAATAAATAACATTATGAGAGGAAAGTTTCTATAACTAAAATATATATAAAGAAACAGGAAAAACCAGAACTCAGGAAAAACAATGCAGAAGCAAAAAAAGTGTCATTAAAAAATTTTTCTGATGTCTTGAGAGAAGAATACATCTCTGATACAAGAACAAAAAGCTATATAAAAGCTTATTTATAGGGGGAAAAAAAGATCTTTTGGAAATAAACAGTAAATCTAAATTCAATAGAAGTATTACAAGGTAAAGTTCAGATCCAACATATGAATAACAGGAGTTTGAGAAAAATAAAATGAAGGACTCGAAGGGGAGAAAATCAGAGTAATACAAGAAAAATTTCTAGAACTAAATGAGTTTCCAGATGCAATGAACAAAAACAAGGACCACAGCAGGACATGTAATTTTGAAATTATATAACATTAAAAAAGAAGAGAAGGTTCTAAAGGCTTTCAGAGAAAGAGAAAAAACAGACTTGGCAATTAGAATAGCATCAGATTTCACAATAGCAAGGTATGGCTGTTAAAAGAAAAATGAAAGAATGCTTTCAAAATTCTGAGGGAAAATGATTTCCACTAATTGCTATACCCAATCAAATTACCAATTAACTGTAAAGGTAGAATAAAGACATTTCTAGGCATGTAAGTTCTCAGAAATATACCTCCCACTCACCCTTTCTAAGGAAGTTTTTGGCAAATACTTTTGTACCAATAAAAGGGAATAAATCAAGAAAGAGGAAAATGAGATTAAGAAAATAGAAGGCCCAACACAAGAGATGCATTCCCAGGATATTGTGTGAAGAAAGATCCCAAGATTAAAGCTATATAGTAAACCTAGATCCCAACCAAACCACATTAGAGCAAATGAAAAGGCTCTGTGATGAACTTTAAGATAAAACAGGTAGATTCAACACAGGAACAATCAAAGGAAGGATATCTTTTGGCTCTTTGGAGAGTTTGGGAATGAATTTATGGCAACTAACAATTGAAAAGATTTTTTTAACTGTCTACCTACTATAAGCTCTAAAGAAACCAGAAAATTATACATTAAAGCAATGTAATCAAATACGCTCCATGGCTCAGCAAATATTTACAATGTTTTAGTTAAAAAGAATAGGAAAGAAAGGAAAGGTGTGTGTGGTGGGGTCGGGGATATGGTAAGAATTATATTCTTTTCTGTAGCTAGAAACAGAAAAATCAAGAAATATATGCTTTCTAGTAATGCAGAGGAAAACAAACACCAGGAAAAAAAAATAAACAGCTAATGAGGCACATTCAACCAATATTTATTGAGCACCCACTGTATGTCAAATACTGTCAGCATTTCTCAACCTTGGCACATTTTGGACTGGGTAATTATTTGTTCCGAGTGGTAAGGGTAGAGGATTGTCCTATGCATTGTAGGAAGTATCTCTGGCTTCTACCCATTAGATGCCAGTAGTACCCCCACCCCGCCCCAGTCATGACGAAATGTCTCCTGACATTGCCAAATGTCCCCTGGAGGGCAAAATCACCCACCAGTTGAGCACCACTGTTCCAGGTAACAGGGATAGAGCAACAAGAAAAAGCTGAACATAATTACCTCTAAAAATAGTTTTGGGGTGAAGGAGTAGGGCAGTAGAATGCCATTTTTATTCATAAGCCTTGTAGAATTCTGACTTTTAAAACTATTTGCATATTGCATTAATAAAAGAAAGCAGGTAATCTAAGAACATAGTCTGCTTATACCTTAATTGAATATTTCTATACAAGGCAGTAGTCATGCAATTCCAGATTTGAATTCCAGCTCCACCACTTACTAGCTATATAACCTTAGACTAGTAACTTAAAACCTTTGATCTTCATTTTCTTCAATACTGTAAAATAGGAATACTCGCCAAGATTATTATGAGTACTGTGTATTATGATGCAAAAATACATATAATGTATGTCATATAGTACCTGCATTTAAAGCATTCAATAAAATATAGCATCCTGGAAAGTACACCTACTCACTAGTTTCCATATGCCAGATCCTTTGAAATAACTTAACAGCATCTTGGGTATATAAACCTGGTGCTCCTTTAAACTTATCATACATTAGAGTCATGAGTAGCATACTGGGACCCATGCCATTTATAGCATGCACTGTAATCATGTACCTTGACTTTGCTCTTGAAAAGTCACTGTATACACTGAGAATAAAGAAGCTGATCTGATACATGAATAAAGTTAATTGAAATATGTTGCAGTTTTACGTCATATCCAAGTATCAGACAGCAGAAGTCCATGTAAGCATCAAGCAATTCATTTGATCATGGCTATGCGAAATTTGTACACATTTAAAACAAAAAGGAGTGGACCAAATGAAACAAAGCTTTTTGCAGCATGAAATATATATATAAATAAGATTTTTACAATTTTGTGTGGACTTGTTTCATTTCTTCCCACTGCTCCTTGAATTCTTTCAATAATATTTTGCTGTTACCAAAAGTGAGCTATTTTATTTAGGTCTAATTAAGATATGAAACTTCTGTATCATTAAATTCTTAACAAAATCCATCTCATTACTAAAAATATAAAAATGGCATAAATTATTCTTATCTATAGTAGTCTAGATATATTACCCTCAATCTTCACAGTCTGGGCTACCTTGTAACAGATATCATTATTCCTATTTAATATACTTACTCATTAATTCAAGATATTAATTGAACACCTCACCTGCTCTATAGCATGCTCTCTTGGGAATATAGCAGTGAAACAAAAAACCCTGCCTTCATAGAACTTACATTCTTGACAACCCATAAGTAAAAATGATGTTAGATAAGTACTTTGAAGAAAAAATAATGTATAGAAGGGGAATAAGGCTTCTGGGGTGTAGATATGGGGTTAGCAATTTTAAATAGGGTTGTAATGGATAGCAGTATTCAAGTAAAATCATGAAGTGAAGATGAGGAAACTGAGGCTCAAAGTAACTTGTTCAAGGTCACGAAGTTAATAAAGCTAAGAGTACAGCTGAACACAATAAGGAAGGCACCTGAAATCTTGGTGCCTTGTTTTATAAAAGCTGTTCAGCTCTATTGAGACTTTTTGGGACTGGTCAAAACCAAATTAAAAATCGGTTCTTTTAGATAGCTCTAATAAGTACGGGAGTGTGCCCATCAATCCAGAATTGAAAACATTAAATTTGTGTTTATTTTCATTTCAGGCCAAAGACTCCAAAAAAACAAGAAAGATTCTTAAGAGGATATGGTGGAAACATTTCAAAAAGGTCATAATCATCACCATGGTAACTCTCCTTTCCATCATCATCATTCTTTTAAGTACAAATGTAATACCAACCTGACCCTTCCTCTCCCAATAAATTGTTATTTGTTCTACAACCGACAATCATGAAAGCGTTCTGTAGTTAACAGGACTAAAGAGGAGGTTGTCCCTTTAGTGTCCCTTGATCCTTGTCTTTGTACTTCTTTCATTTTCCATAATCCTGTTTATTTCCACTGCTCCACCACTTCCCCAGCCTCTTTTTTCAAGAGCACAAACCCTAGAATCAGACTGCCAAGGTTCAACTCTCTGCTCTGCCACCTACCATCTAGGCAACTTTGGACAAGTTTACCTGTGCCCATTTCCTCATCTGTCAAATGGAGCTAATAATACCACATAGAGTTCTATCATGTCTACCACATAGTAAATATCTGTGTTAACTATTACTTAATAGGAATAGATGATAGTACTAATGGCATTGATTAAATTCCTATACTTACTCGTTACTCAGAAATGACCTTGACCTTAAAATTCCCTTGAAAACATAAGAATCTAAACCTGTACAGTCCGGAGATACACATTCACCTCTACATATTCTTTCATTTAAAGTGAAAATTCAAGCCATTGTTTTATATTAGGTGTTTCCATGAATAAAGATCAAAAAATTGAAAAGCCGTATCATTTCTGTATAAATCACAGTTCCTGTCTGTCTTGCTACCCTACCCTAACAGCCTTTTTTTTTGAGTGTTTAGTTCATCCAGTAACTTCAGATCACTAAGATTCCCAGTGACCAAAGCATGCACCTTTTCTTTGCAGCTTGTAACAAGGTTCCCTGACTTCTAGTTTCTAAGTGGGAACTTAAGATTTAAAGTCATAGTTTCAAAAATCATTTAGTGATCTATGAGGAATAAAAGATTAAAAAAGGGATTCCTTCCTGCTAGATAACTCATACTAATTCTGATAAGGATCAAATAACAGCACTTTAAATAGGCACCAATTCCTCTAGCACAGTATCACCTTTCCATTCACAAAATACTTTTAAAGGATTTTAAATGTTATAAACTTTGGAGTTTAATGTATTCCCAGGAGAAAAAATAGGTGACTTATTGAATATTTATGTACCCTGACACAATGTTCTAAGTGCTTTGGGGGGATGAGTGTCATTTAATTTTACAATGACATAAAAAGGTAAAAACTACTAAGTTAGCATAATGTGAAGCACACAGAACAAGTTGGCACATAAATGCTATGAAAATGTTCATGTTATTTTTAAGATAAGAAAAAAGCAAAGTTAAAAATCACACAGCTAGAATCTGAGATTTTACTGATTCAAGTACTGTGGTATAAGGTCATCAAACCCATGTTTAATTCAGTGTACATTATCCAACCCTTTATGGGCCAGATAGGTCACATCAGTACCATTTTGCCTTTTCTAGGTTGGCAGGATTTTTCTGGGGGGCAGAGACAGAAATTTAGAGTATTGTGAGAAGAGGAATTGTCATGTATTTTGCTGCCATTATTTTTGAAGCTCTATAAAATTTGCCTAACATTTCTATGATTTATAATTATGTACAAAACAGTACACTTGTATCCTGGATGCAGTGAATACTAGCATATTTATTGCTATAAGACATCAAACTTACAGCTACCTAATCTAGCCCCCAATTTTACATATTAGGATGTGAAGACCCAGAGCCTAAAAGTGAATGTAACTTTGCAAGCTCCTGTCCACTTGCAGCATGTTTAAAGCAGAGGCTGTCACCCTGTTTCTGGGCAACAAGTCCACGTAATACCTGTTTTCCTAGGTTATCTTAGTTTTCGAGATGAGTTACATTTTTTTGAACTGTTGAAAGTTGCCAGGAAAAGAAACCACTCCTCACTTAGTAGGGGATTTCCCTATTTGTGCAACATGCCTGAGTAGAAGCAAATATTGAGGGAATCTTAGATCTTCCATTATGCATTCAAATTTTGAGCTCCTACTCTGTACCAATAGTTCTAAAACATAAGCTTTTATTCTAAGTTACCACATTGATAGAAATAACCAATGTTTGAGAAATTCATGGCTGTATATAAAAGTGTAAGCAATGGTCCTAATCCTCAAGGGAAGCATACTTGCAGTTGAAGTGGCAAGACCAATAAAAATCATAAACATTAAATAAAACATTTAGTTCAGTGGTGTATCGAGTGGTACAGAATAGATTCAGGAAAGATAATGGTCAACACCAGCTCGAATCACTGAGGAAGATTTCATGGGTTTGAAGTGCGATGGGCACTGGATCTCATTAGAAATCCAATTTATCTCAATAGGTAAAGGCAGTCATCAATAACAATTAAGTTATTGAGCACTTACATGCCAGTAGCTGTTTAAGTACTTTAGAGATTCTTAATTAATCCACCTAACAACCCTGAGATAGGTACTATATTTCCATTTTACAGATGAGAAAACTGAAGTACAAGTCACATCACTTGCCCCAGTCCACAAGGCTAGAAAGAGATCAAAAAATGAAGACACTGCTTGCTGTGGGTGAAGGTGGACTAGGCCTTGGGAGTTCAATCACACAATCATTCAAATGGGCTTCAGCAGAGCTCAGCCTTGGTTCTCTTCATTTCCCAATCTCAAGGGTATTTTTTCATTCCCATGATATTGCTTTCTCCAGAATTAACCTGAGTTCCAAACCATTTCTCACCTCTCTATTGGATACACCCACCTGGGTATCATGCAAATCACCTCAAATTTTAAATCCCAAAACTATACATTCTTCCTTTCCTGCAAAACTGCCTTTTAGGCCTTATTTCCTCTCTATAAAGGGAATCACAGCTACTCTGGAATCGAGATGTCTTAGCTTACCTTGGCTCCTCTCCTTCTCTTCTTCCCAAATTTACTCACCAAAATCACAGAGCTTCCTCAAATTTCCAGAAGGTTTATAGTCAGAGAAGCCCAAAAGAGTTACAGAAGCAAAGGTAGGGAGTCTCTGCAGGTGCCCAGGAAAAACTTCAGAAAGAGCACTCATCTCGTGGTGGTCGCTGTGTGTGTCTACATTGTTTGGCCACATTGTACTCTTCATATTCACTCCCCAACACATATAGGTATTAACATTTGATACTGTTTCATATGCATTTCCATATTTCTTAAACAGTCCTTGCAAATACATATAAAGCTTTAGTTTTCAATCATTAGTATCAGCATCACCTGGGGATCTTAAGTAATACAGATGCCTGGGCTCTACCCCTGAGGATTTTACTTAAGGCTGGGTTGGGGCCTCAAAGTGTGTGTAACCCCAGGATGAAGTTGAAAACTACTAACCTCAAAGCACTTTTCACATGACTATCATTCAATGTCCACACCTAAGATATAATAATTGTATATTTGATACCTGAAAAAGTTAAAATTTTATTTGCCCAGTACCACAGGGCAAATGATAGCTGGACCTCAGGACCATACATCTGAAATTGTCTATTCCACTGAATATATTTAACTAGAATTTTTAAAAATCTGCTAAATAGTATGTCTCACACATTTTAATAAATGTGAAAAGGATTATTTTTGTTTCAAAAGTTATCTCATTATAGAAACTTGGCAGAACCTAGAATAACAAAACCCATTATTTAATTCCATCCTCTGATTTTTAAAACAAAAGGTAAATCACAAGCTGGTTACAGAGTTCATCTATGGAAGGGCAGACCTGCTCAGCATACCATGACCTGCCATAATGGCAACCTCTCTCTTCAGGCCAGCACTGAGTGACCCCCATGCCTTAAAAAGTTCAAGGGACACAAACATAAAAAGTGGAATGAAACAATACTGATAGGCTTACAGAGAAAGCCTAAGTGCCATGGTTAACAGTTACAATTATATACATCAAGTTTAATTTGCCATTTTCTGAATTTATAAAAGTCTGCATAAACAATGAAATGCTCCCCAGCGCTTGTAGTGGTCTCACTACATTTGACAGCAAACCCAGTAGAGGCCAAAGACTGAATATCCCCTACTTTTAATATCCTTCCTCGTGAACATACTGAAAAATGGAAATTGCCTGTTTTTTCTATCAAATTTAGAGACTTGTAATACTGTTTGACCAGTTATGCATAAGCTATCTTTCAAAAGAACCCATCATTTAAAAAAATTCTTGTTATTTTAAACATGATAGTAGTTGCCTTACCTTTTCCACTAAGAAAATAAGACCTATGTTAAAGTATTCATCCAAGAGGGAAAAGCTTAAAAAAAGAAAAAAAAAAAGACAGTGCAAAAAATGCATGAGTGCTGTAAGAGTTTAATTATAAGACATAAGCACTACATTATAATTTGAACATAAGATTTCAGAAAAGAGAATTTAGTGCAAATTAAAATCCCATTAAAGCCCACTATAAATTTCATATGAAGACTCTAGAAGTAGGCTTCTAGAACTGGAAACACTTGGTTCCAACAGAATTTGCTTGGGGAGACTGTCTTGAAAATGTTATATGGTACAGAGAACATCATGTTAGTTCAAAATCAAGTCAACCAGGTACTTAAAAAAGACATGCTGATAGGTCTTAATACATAAAACTAATTTATCAGTAGCATGCTTTATATATGATTGCGGAAGCAATTTACAACAATTTCTCAGCATTTCGAATTTTCCTTTATTGCCTTAACCAATCTCTTAACTACACTGTAATTATTAAACAGCCATCTTGCAATTTTTATTTTTAAAAGGGTTCCACTTCATCAGTCTCAGATTGGCAAGTATTTTCTAAAAATGTGATTAAGCCCTGTATAATCCAAAGCCATCCATACAACAGCAAAACAGGGCAATTATACTTTTTCTCAAGTATTTACTCAAAGCATAGCTTCCATGACATGTTAAATGTCACAATGAGATACTGGCATTAACAGACCTCCTAAGTTTCTTCGAATATTTTAAAGAGAAATAAAAGAGCCAGGAAAGTAACCTTGCTATCAAATTCTAAAGTATGAACAGAAAATAGACTATCCAATGACAAAATAAAATGTATACCAACTAGCCTTGAAGTAAATGATCTTCCCAACACCAAGTGGCTTAGATATTTCTCAAAATAGAATCCAATAACCTCTATTATCACTTCTGAATTAGCACCTTTCCCAGTGCTTATCTGCACTTTCTTTGAAGATTTTTTTAAAATTCCTGATAAAATACCCGATTTGGATTGCTCTAACAAGGAACACCTTGTTCTTTTAGGGATCTAATTCCTAAAAGCATCTCACCCTTTTTAAGAAGTATAATTTTATGAAGTCCTCTTCTCATCCCATTAGAGCATCCTTCTGTCTCCCAAAATTATCTACTTTTACAGGGATGTGGAAAATTAACTTAGTAGTTACCTCACTGCTGTCTTCCTAAATTATAGTCCCTTGGATCCCAGTCTTTACCTGAGGCTCCTGGAATTACACACCCTTCTTGACAATCTACAAGATAGTAAGGACAACAGGGCAATATTTATTAACTAACCCAACTCTAGACAACAACCAAAGTCAATTTCAATGAGTTGCTGATTACCAATTCATAATGGAAAGGATGAGTGAGATCAGTGACAAACCAAAGAGGGCAATATGCAGGAAATAAGGAGTGCATTCCCTGTAGAGAATTAAAAATAAAACCAACTCACCAAGTTTCCAGCCTACAGCCACCCCACCAAGTCCCCTTCCCACTTAGGACACTTGTTCATTGTCATTAAGATGCTAAGTATTTTCAGATTTTTTTTTTTCAAGCTAGACTTAAGTCCAATATTAAAATGCTTGAGTGGTCTGTTTTAGGAAAACGCATTTACGAGAACAGTAAAAAAGAAAAAAAAAACCTTATGGAACAGCATGTTTCACTCTATCCATCTTAAAACAAGTCCATAAAACTTTAGTGTAGCAAAGATTAAGTGGGGTATGTGAAATACAGAATCCCAGGGAACACCCCCAAATGATTGATTCTGATGTAAAAGGCCTGCAGGCCTCTTTGAAATGCCAACCAAATTATAATCAACTCTTTAGGCAACTGACAGCAACTAACAGGCCAACTAGATTCAATCTGCACAACTGGACATTCATCTTTATGAATCATTTTTACCCACAGAAATGTTCAGGCTAGACTCTTAAACTAAATATGGCCGGTAGTGAAGAAAGGATAAAGTATGTACCCCTCTCAACTTTGCCAAAAGGAAAAAAAAAAAAAAAAATCACATTTCATGAAGTTTCAGGCCACCCTTGATTATTAGCACACCGATAAACTGTGCCATTAAAACTGCTCCCAAAGAAATTCACTGAGATGTGTCAGTATATTTATTATGCATGGATCTAGATTTTGACATGAGGTTAATACTGACCCCAAACCAAATAAACTCATTATACATTCCACCAATACAAGTAGTGTAGTGGACAGTGGGTTCAATCTTGGTTTTCAAAATTCCCACTACCTCAAGGCTCTAAACATAAAGTACTTTCAAAGTACAAAATAACTTTAAAAATTTTTTCCAAGCAGAAAAACAATGGAAGCACATATAGAACACAAAGGCCTAATAATTAGATCCTAACATTGAGACTACCTTTCAAAATTATCTCAGCATGAATGGCACCTGGACAGGTGTTCCACACGCTGTATTCCAACACTTGTCACCACCAACAAATAAAGCAACTGCCATCCCAATGAGGAAAGAGTAACATAGTAACAAGACCTGAAATCTTATAATACACATTAAATTACACAAAAAGAATAAGAGGAAACCCAAAACCCTAGGAAGATAGATTAACTCACCTGGTTGCAGACATCTAGTAAACCAAAATTTAACAAAATTTGAATTAGGGCAGACCTAAAAGGTTTGCACATTACTTGAAAAGGACTGGTAGCTCGTACGAGTACAAAACTGATGCAGAAATTGAATCAAAGTTCCCTAACACTGTCTGTCCACTACTAAAAAGGGATTGATTCTATAATAAACTAGCAAATTGTGAACTTTGTTGGCCAATTTGAGGACTGAACTACCTCTATTTTAAATTACCTACCCTTTTTTGTTCCTCAAATCTTCCATCACCGACACACAAAGAAGCTGCCAAAAATAGACTTTATCACTTCCAGTCCCTTCTGAAATACTCAGTACTTAAAAAGAATGGGACAACAACAAAAAAACCATTAAGGACCAAGAATGCGAGCAGACAGCAAATTTTGAAAGCTGCAGTTTCTGAACAAATGGTAATTTTACTAAGCAGACATGAAAACTGAATATCCTGTTAGTGAGGATTATCTCAGCTTATGCCACAGACCACCACCCACCCCAAAGGCTTAGCAAGTGGCAGCACAAGTACCTTCAGAAATGTAGACACTAAAAGATTTTGAGACAAAGCAGTTAACCCCCGAAACCCTCTCTGTACTGCTAGACAACTGAATTTCCCCCATCCTGGCAAAAAAACTGGATATTACCTGAAGTGGGTAAGGGGGGTGATCTTTGGACTCAAAAGGCATACAATGATGAAAATAACACTAGTTTATTTGTTGAGATCCCTTGGCTGGCAGCCAAGTTCTTATCCTGCTGATGGCAGAATAGAAAAAGACTTCTCTGGTGAACCTGACCAGATCCAAGGGGAGGAAATGTATCGAGGGGTTCTACTCAGATCACCCAATAGCGAAAGCATGGTTGACAAGCTCTCACCTCCTAACCCAACTCACGACATCCAATCAGCTTTTAAAATGTTTCACCCCTATATATGAGCCAAGGATCACCAAACATGGGGAAAATCTCCACTATGAGAGGCCAAAGCAACATCAAAGTAAAGCGACTCGGAGGAAACAAACCTTAACAGATAAGGTTAATAAACTTGTATGGATAATACATGCATCCGTGTAAAAACAGGTTGCTGTTTGTAATACAAGCTGGAGGAGAAAAGTCTTAAAAATTAGAGATGAATAAAATTTAAAACCTTTTAAAAGTTTAAAGATTAAGATGTGAAAATCACTCAGAAAGTATAACAGACTGCAATGGAAAATAGGAAAATAGATGTCCTGGGCTCACACCCAAGTAACAATTCAGAGAACAGAGATTGGGGTGGCAGAGAAGGGAATAAGGGAAGAATCTGTT